>CACVKI010141817.1:17257-35118 GCA_902732785.1 Trichogramma evanescens | reverse complement strand
GTATGATTTCCCACCCAACAGCCAGTAGAATTTTCTTAGTTTTAGGCCCAGCTGTTTTCGCTTTGTCCATATGTGTGTCTTCCAAGTGAGCCGTCAATCAAGATGCATCTCGAGGTATTTGACTTCATCCGATTGAGGGATGGGACTTCCGTACAATCGCTCAATCCAGCGCAGAGAAATTTGGCAAAGATTTCATACTGAAGCATAATAGTACTTTACGATACAAGTGCCATAAGTAACACTTTTTGGCACGGCGTAGTTTAGGGCCCGAGCGCAGCGAGGGTCCTAATAGCTGGGCCGAAAAGTGTCCCAATGGCACAAGTATCGTACATAATTTTATAGCACTGTGCTAAGTTCACATTTATGCCCCCTTTTCCGAGTCATGAGTCGCACTTTCTGGTAGCGCGAAGTGAGGTTAGCGCACGAGCGTATGCGAGTGTGATGCGAATGCAACGGTGCCAGAATGTGCGACCTATGCCACAGAAAAGCGTGCCAGAAATGTGAACTTATGCCACGCAGTGCTATAAAGTGTTTTTTCGTTCCACCCTAATAGGGATGGTTTCAGATTTTTAAACCTATTTTTCATGATTTGACCTTAAATCGATCTGATGGTGAAAAACGGACGACGGATTTGGATTCAGCGACCCCAAAAACATAAAGTCTACTAGGTCCGGTCTCTGGAACTGAGCATTTTTCTTACTGTGTGCCTGTGTAATAGCTGTGCTGATTTTTAAACTTATGCCCTTGAAAAGTCTGAAAAATACATCGATAACAAGCTCAAAAAATGGAATATTACGCCGTATTAGCGTGGCGCGATATATTTTAAAGTACATATCGATTTGTAACAAATTTTGGCCTTGTGTGCTGATTTTTTAACTTATACCATTATTAAAAAATGATAGTTCAGAACTGATCAAGTCTTTATCTAGCTAGGCATAAGAGCACCCAGTGTCCTTTGCTGTACATTGATATTGTCATAGTGTAAGAAAAACACATGATTGTGTGCTGATTTTAAAACTTATGCCAATGGAAAGAATGAAATTGTGATACTCATAGAATACATAAAAAAATAATGGTATAAGTGCCAATAGTAGATATAAAAATCTAGACTCTACGAAAGATGTGCCATATTTTGATTTTGGGGTAAATATGTTTTAACCCGAAATATTTAATTCTGACACTAAACTCGCGATAGTTGACGTGTTAAGAAAAGTACAAAAAAATCGCCCGAACAGGGACTTGAACCCTGGACCCTCAGATTAAAAGTCTGATGCTCTACCGACTGAGCTATCCGGGCCTGGGAAGATGAGGTCCAAAGCTCAAATTTAGATTAAAATTAGAAATTAGAATTTACCTGGCCCAGAAATATTACTTTTGAGTCACGGAGTATGGAAAATAGCATAGAATTTTTATTTATTTATTATTTTAGAATTTAGATTTACCTAGAGAGTAACAAAAAAGTCTTATTGTGCGTGTTTTAAGGGTCCTCTATACACACTCGGTCGGTAACTTATGCGCGTAAATTCATGGTTACTTTGTACCCATTTTTTTCATTTTCTATCCAACCAATCGTCTTGAAATCTTGTGGGGGTGTTCAGGGGACTATTTAGAATGTGCATATGGAGCTATTTTTTCATATTTATGAAAAAAAATATTGAAATGTACTTATCGTTTGTACCCAAAATACTCCCTCAATAATTGATCGAATCTTTTGAAATTTGGCCAAGACCTTCATAAATACCGTAGAAATGTGACTATGGAGCCCCTTTTCAATAAAATTGTTGTAAAAATCTTTTATTTATGAATTACAACAGCGCTGAAAACTTCCTAAGTAACTACTTCTAAAAAATCCGATAGGTGGTGCACGTCGATTTTGAGACTTATGCTCGCTGCTATTTCAATGTTATGACAGGTATGGTTAGGTTTACTCCGATGAGTGTACTGTACAAACGTATGTGTAGACAATACTTGTATAGTTTATACCCAAACTACTCCCTCAATAAGTGATCAATTCATTTGAAATTTGACCAGGATCTTCGTGAGTGCCCTGGAAATGTGCCTATGTAATTATTTTTCAATGAATTAGTTCAACATCGGAAATTGCATAAACAACAACTTGATGAATGTTTTGTAGAAACGTATGTGTACTTATATTTTTCGTACCCAAATAACTCTCTCTAAAATTAATCAACTCGCTGGAAATTTTGCCAGGACCTTCATTAGCGCCCTGGAAATGTGCCTATGGAGCGACTTTTTCTAAAAGTTATTGAAAAAGTCTTTTATCAATGAAATACATAGGTGTTACGCATCGACTCTGAAGCTTCTGCTTAGTGACACTTTGACTTTTTGACAGGTGTGGTAAGGTTTTAAACTATAAAAGATGAATTTCATCACATATGATAGAGTAAACTAATCAATAATTATTGTTATTTGGCTTTTACAGCCTGTATTTTTATGATTTTTACTACATCAGTAAATACAAAATTCAAATGTTGAATATGTAAATAACTTTGATTTAATCAAAATCATCATAGATGAATATACTTCGCACTAATTTGATAATGGAGACTTATAAAGTGGCCTATCAAAAAAACGGTGCCATGACTAATGCCATCTAGTGGCCGTTTTTAAATTAAAATTTAAGATAAAAAAATGATAATCGATAATAAAGATCCCTGGGGCCCAGTCGGTATTCGACATCGTCTATAGAGGACCCTTAACAGCCTCCGCCACTATAATTTTTAATTCATTTTTGAATTATATTAGTTTTAATTTAAACTTTTTTTTAATAAAAATCACATATCCTTATTAACTGGCTGAGCATATGGTCGATTCTCCGTGAAGTCGAATGGCGAAAAAAATTTTTTTATGCAAGTATGAAAAACTTGTTCCCGATGTCAGATTTGTCCCAAAAAATTTTTAGAAAAATTGGGGGGGGGGGGGCTTCTATGACACTTTTTTAGAGGCCCAAATTTGGCCATTTTAACGTTTTTACGAAATTCATTAAAAGTAGCAAATATTCAAATAATTCCTAGGTCAGTGTGGAATGACTCAAAAGTAACAGTAACATTGAACTTTTTTATTGGAAATTGTCCAAATTTCCAGAAAAAATGTATTCCAAAGTGATTGGGGCAATCTTTGAGCTTATAGAAAGGAAAAATACTTTTTAAAAAACACGAAATCTAATCGAGTTCGAGTTCGGACTTTCGTTTCCAAAACTATGTAAAAAGCTTCCTGAAGATGTCTAATAGTGTATGATAAAGTTTTGTAATGGGTCTCAAAGTATAATGCACTATACATAACATTATATGTCGCAAAACGAGCAAAAAAACGTTGAAAAAAGGCCCTTTTTCATTGGATTGAATGGACCATTTCCCGCAACATCAGGAATGACATCAGGGTCATTCTGACACAAAAGCTCACCTCCCTCATTACACTAGGAAAAGACAAGATCGATAAAAACGAGAAATCAAGAGTGGTATACGAAATGCACAGGCTGCACCAAAAGCTACGTTGGACAAACAAAAAGAAGGATAAAAATCCGTATGAGAGAACACAAAAACGCAGACAGCGAGAAATCAGTCGTAGCAGAGCATATTAAAGAAAACGAAGGACACATGGATTGGGCTAACGATGTTAAGTCTTGGACCACGAGCAGAACTATCAACGTCGATTAATCTCCAAAAAGATTTTTATCAATGCCACGCGTAAGACGCTTAATAAAAAATAAGATTTATAAGATTTGAACAATCTTCATTTTATCATCTTACAATATATTAAGTGATTTGTAACGAACTTATTTTATATTGTATCTGACTCAACAGTATTTATTGTTTACCATTTATTACTTGTTTTTAAGATTGTAACCGGGAGAAATTAAAGTAATCGTAGGCTAGCTCGAGTATCAAGCAACGAAAGAGATACCGAATTACATAAATACTCACTCGTCGATTTATGATATCGACGAGTTAATCCGTCCAGTGGGTGATCTTGCGCGCTGGTGCTCGATGAGCCGTTTGCTTATTAAGTAGCTGAAATGGCTGAAAAAGGATCGAAAAAGTCGTACTAAATTATCAACACGATAGACACTTGTTTGAAATTAATAAAGAAGTAATTTATTTAAGCAAGAAAATATTGAGTTGAATGCAATGAACAAAAAGGTTAGGGCTGCACGCTCGCTCGCAAATTACAATTCTGTGCGTGTTTGTGTGTTTGTTCGCTTACTCGTCGTTGACTTGTTGATTGCAGCAGAGACTCCACAAGTCCTGATGCAAGGTACGGGTTGGATCATCGTCGTATGGGCCGTCTTTTCACTGGGTCGTTATGTGTACGGCCCTCGCTGGCTAATAATTATTACACGACACACACACACTGGGTTTAGTATAGGTTCGCAAGACGTCTATACAAGACGGTACATGGACTCTAAGTGCCGTGGCTGATCTCGTGTCGCATCGATCGTCGATCCTCAATCGGCCGCATGCTCGCTGCTGTCGTCTGCTCGTCATGCCCGTTGCGCGGTGAACCTTGCGTTGAGATTGTCGTTGACTTTCGCGCTCGCGGTTTAACGCCAAGAGTGTAATCTCGCGTTACTTAATAGAAGTTAATAGAAGTGTGTATTCATTCACTTCCATTCACCGTACATTTTTAATAAATTGAACTTCGATACCACCTTTATTGCCGTTTAATCTTCACAACGTTTATCCAGAAGGCGTAACGATTTTATAATGTCTTCAATCACTATTTATCTCAAATAATAAATAAATAATAATAATAAACTTCGATGGTTTTCAGATCATTTTTATCTTATTTAGAGGTTGAGGGTGATCTTCCTTGATTATCATTTGAGTCTTGTGTAATTAAGTTTAATAAAGAGAATAAACTCTGATTAGGTTAAAAAAATTCTTTCATTTTAATTGGAGTTATTTTTTATTTTATTATTACAGAGATCTTAACAGAAAAAACTTACAACAAGAACGTCATTTTGTAATAAGTGTTTTCGAAAACTCATAAGAATAAATATTTTGTTGTACGATAAATGGAGGTAGTTGTATAGGTAAATTTTTTAATTTTCGTTTTTTCTATTGATAAATTATGTAATAAAAATTTTCATCAATAACATATCAAAATAAAGTAGGATAGTAAAAAAAGGTTGATATTTTCCATTTCCTTTTCTTTTTTTTTGTAGCTTGACGATTAATTCTTCTCTTCATTTTTGATTTTTCTAAACATTCGAAACCATGATTCTACTTCTACTGCTATATTTTCAAATGGTTGCAGCATCTTGAACATTCTAAAAAATTAATTTTATTTAAGATATTTTAATTTTACAACGAATTCGTAGAATTTATAATTAATTTATTGTGAAATAATACTTTTCCCGTCTTGTCTTTAAAAGCATTCTTGTGTCTTCTACTTGATTTTTGAACACGATTCGGACATAAGAGTTTACGAAATGCTCTGTAAAAAAAATTTATTATTAGAAATTATTGATATTAGTAGTTTTCTGAGGCAGGGATTATTTATTTCTTAGAAGAAAAAATGTACTTTTATCAAATAACTATATTTATATGGGTCAAAATGATACTTTTTTACAAAATCGTGCTCACGTATGCAACACATTTGCACGCGCTTCTGTATTTTATAGAACTTCATGAAAAGTTCCTAAATGACCATTTTTTTTTCTCTCCCTTTCTTATTACTCCTTCTTCTTAGAAGGTCCTGCAGGAGGCTTATGAGCCCACGTGCGCAGGAAGAGATTACTACTATACCCCCCCTCCCTACTGTCTCTATTTAAGACCCCTCTCGCAGCCTCTACAATTTATATGGATGTTTGTTTTCTATTTATATCGATTCTGAAGCCGTTTTGACTTAAAAAAACTGGAAAATTTCATGGAAGTACATTGTAACAACGCAAATCACCTTGAATTTTTGCAACTTTTTTTAATACTTCAGGGCTTCAAAAAAAAATCATTGAAAATCTAAATAATTTCATTTTTGGTGAAATGTTTTGAAATGGCAGACCAGAACATTTTTATTCTAATTTTTGCACCAAATAACAATTCCTTTATTTTTTCAAATTTCTTTAAACAGGTCTACATCCAAAATAAATCGCTTTTTCAAAAAAAGATAATTTTTTTAGAAAGATACGGAGCTAGAGGCGATGCTAAAGCAACATTTTTTACCGACAGAGAACCAAAAATTGAAATAACTCTACCTTTTTTGTTTTCTGAATTCCGAAAAACAGATCTATGGTGCCCTCCGTTTTATTGCTCTGAACAACTGATGTAAATTTAACAGTTTTCACGAGTGTTATTCTAGAAAGATGGAATCAAAATTTTCTATTCAATAACAAATGTTAAAATTTTTATCCCTTTTCATAGAAAACCACTCTTGAAAAGTGTTAAAATTTGTACCAGTTGTTCAAAGCAATAAAACGGAGGGCACTATAGAGCTGTTTTTCGATATTCAGAATAGAAAAAAGGATAGAATATACAGATCATCACACTCGAGGTTGCGCTTGTGACCATTGATGTTCTGAACAAGTGTACACTGTGTAAAACGATTTTTTTCCTGACAGAAAACGTAAACAAAGCCTAATGAGGGCCACCTGCGTGTAACATACGCGTCAATGATAATAATAGTATACAGGCTAGCATAGGCAGAGCCCCTAATTAGCTCTGTTTACGTTTTTTGGCGGAAAACGAATCGTTTTACACATAGACTCCACTACCCTGTTGCTGTAACTCAATCGGTATGCTCTAAAAGTTTTGATAGGCGATCAAGAACACGCCTCGCTAGAATACGTAGAAGAAGAAAAAATTTAACATACAAAGTATGCGAAAAAGACTCACGGAAGAGTCACTTTTAAGAGCTTTGAAAAATGCAATGAAAATACTTTCCAAAAATTAAATTGAATAATATTAAGTTAACTGTCTACGAAGAGAAAGAAGAAAGAAAGAAGGAAGAATTAAGAAACAACTATATTATTAAGGAGCTCCCTCATAACCTAACCGACAAATTCAGGCATTTGACTAGAAAACATCTGAAAAAATTCATACGCTTTCCTTGATAAATTCTAAGACTTTTTTGTTCTTTTTAAATTTTTTATAGAGTTCATACTTATTGAGATAAAAAATTGCAAAGATTCATTGTTTGAAATTGTTTAAATTCGAATCGTTTGTAGCTCGTGAAAAATAACTTTTCTCAAAAACTGTACCGTCAAGTTTTTCCAGTTTGTGAGGTAGGTTTCAGTACATACTGAACAATCCTATTTTTGAAAGGATTTTATCGAAGCGTTTTTTATAATCACGCAAAATAACGTTATTTTGACATCCTAGCATAGGGATCCCATGTTAAAGTACCGAACTTTGGTTAATTATATTTCAGAAATGATTCGGTTAAAGTTCCTGAAATTTCTCACACAAATGAAAAGCATTGTCAATAATATGTGGTTAAAATTTCAAAACTCTTTATCGATAATCATTTTTTTTAGGGACTACCTTAATATTGAGCCTTTGGAGGCATATTATGAACGTGGGGTATTGTTTTTGTAGGTTTTCGGAAGCTTATATAACATGAAATTTAAAGATAGGTATTTTTTTGCTAATTTTGGTATTTAGAGGCCAAAAAGTCACGTTTCTTCTTTAAACACGATTGTTCATTCAATTTCGAACTCGCTGTAAAAGTATAAACAAATCTTTAAAAAATAACTAACTGATGGATTTGATAGGAAACTTCATCAACTTTCCGATAGTGATATTAGATTTTCCGATATTAGATATTAGCTTGTCCGAATAATAATATACAAATTTCACCGAGAAAACCGTCATCAAACATTCAGAGCTAAATATCTCGAGAAACTCAGTACCAAAATAGTGACATTTACGGCTTATTTTTGATTTTTCCTTATAAAAATGATAATTATCGGAAAATCTGACTGCACCATGAAGAAGTTGAGAAAATTTCTTATCGAAACCATGTATTAATTGATTTTTTTAATCTGAGGGGAAGCCAGCTGTGACGTCGTAGGTCTCTGCACCATTATTCATAGAGAACTCTAGCACTCTGTCGCAAAAATAGCTGCCAATGATCCGGCGATGGTATGCTAGAACTCTAATTTTCTCCAGGGCTCCAAGGATATGATTTCAGCGCGCCGAGTTAAATTCGTTCCTTTCATCCAGGATGACGATAACGCAATACTTTTCTGTGCCAAGGTGGTATCACTTATACCACTAGTGGCCGCTTTTGCGGTGCTGAGTACCTTCTGTATGGCGTCGATAGTTGACCATCCTATGGAAAACCAAACTGTGATTCCATCTGGTCCTGGAGCTGCCCGATTTTGCGCCTTTCGGCAGGCTTCACGAAGCTCCTCGATTTTAACTTCAGTAATAATCAGTCTAACTTCCTTTTGCTCAGGAAGAATGATCTGAGGAGCTGTAACTCTTAAAGAGAATGTAGAGACCGCTCGTCGCATCAGACCCGGTTTGACAGAAGACACGCCACAGCGGATCTTTAGGCAGGACATGATCGTTCGGTGTGATTTACCCCTCACGTCGCGGTCCACCTCGTCATAGAGTCTCCTGCAGCAGAAGTGCTTGCCGTCCTTTGTTGCACTGCACAAACGCCTGCGAGCCTTGACGAACTCTTTGTGTCAGATGGCTTCGTCGACAGCCACGCCCTTACTTACGCAGCCTTTTTCGATGTACTCGTTCCACCAGTACACCGACTCATGGTGCTAGCGTCAGTCTCACCATAACATGAAGGCGTCGTTGACATCATATCGCTCCATCTAACAATCTATCCAAAATGAAGAGTTTAAGTTAAAAATGAACTTTCAATTCTTATAATCACAAAAAAGAGCAAATCATCTAAAAAAAACTGTTGAACTCCGGGCCATAAGGCAAGGAAGCTCCAGGGCAGAAGAATTTGGATTTCTGTAAATAATTCACTTGGCTTGGATATAATATGAAGACGAAGCTATCTCGAACGTGCACGGCTGCAGCCACGTGGTTACGATATGCAGATCAAAACCAACTCAGCTGATAGTTCCCTCATCAACCATGTGAAGTGGCCGTTTGTGATTCGCTGTAGACATTGACAAATCGAAAGTTCGAGGCCACTTATATTCAGGAGTTGGCACAACCCGTATGAACTCTAGCGGTTTACAATAATTTACATGTAATTTTATTACATGGTTTTTCAACTATTTTATTTTACTTTTATTTTTACGCGTAACGTAACTGAACCAAATATAGATTCATCGGGTATCAAACATAATGTCCTTCAGTGTCTGTCGCAATTTCTCATCAAATAATGGTATAATGCACGATCTTCTGGACCGAGTTTGATTTGAATTGTGCCTCAGACTAACAATTTAACTGTGTCCATGAGTCGTTCGATAAAAAACCATCTTATCCAAGACTTCATCTGGGTCTGCATCATTAACCATTGTAATTGCTGCACTTAAGGGGAGGCTCTCATCTAGCGCCTCAAAAATGACGTGTTTTTCGTGATTTTTTTTTTCGTGGAAGGAAGTGAATAATGCAGTCAAGTTTTTTGGTACTTATAAAGTATGTATTTAACTATATTTACAAATTTTTTCAGACCAAAATAACTTTGATAAATTAATACTAATAAGGTTGTACACCTTTTGCTATTGAAAAAGTCAGATAATATTAGGCGTTCGTATTACTTATTCTTTATGCGTCTTTCTTAGACGTCTTCTCCCGTAGTCTTAATTTAAATGCTTTATTCAATTTTGACGCTTCAAGCCCTTCCACCACTGGATATTTTTAAAAAATATTTTTTTCTCTGCGTGCAAATTCTTTGACATGTAAGCTTTCCAGCTTTCTATTAATTTTCAATATACTGACACTCTTAAATTTCTGGAAGCTTTAGGATCAGACAGTACCTTTGGAACGCTCAGGTTTTAACGGAATTTCCTTTTTCTTTTACTTAGATTTCGGTGGAATTGGTGGTACAAAAGTATGAAAACCTCTGAATATCGTACAGCAAGCGTAGTTAAAAAAATCAAAAACCCCTGTTCCGATGAATTTTTTAACGATAAATCAAATGATGATTTTGACCTTGAACATAAGCTCAAAGCTACAGTTAACCAAAAATCAATTTTTCAAATTAGTACCTCCATTTTTTATTGCAAAGAGCAAAAAAATCTACGTTTAAACATGCCCTTTGTTTTTGTTTTTCAAGATAGTTTCAAGGGCATCACGGAATAAAAAAACCCTAATTTTAGACTTAAGTTCACATTTATGACCCTTTTCCCGAGTCATAACTCGCAGTTTACTGGTACCGCTAACCTCACTCTATGGTACCAGAGACTGCGATTTAAGACTCGGAAAAGGGGGCATAAATGTGGACTTTGCGCTTTGCTATAAAATCGAGTATGGTACTCGTAATTCTAAAAATGGTACTCGTGCTCTAAATATACATTTTTTTAGCTATTTTCAAAAGTAGTTTCTTCATTTTCAATGATATTAATAAATTCAGACTTTAAATTATATTTTGACACTTCCTCTTCAATGGATTTCATACTAAAATAAGGGTTGGCTTCCCTTTCTGGGAAAAATCATATGATAAATCATATAAAAAATCATATGATTAATCATGTCAAAACATCATATGATTTTTCCCATGATTTTTTTCAGCAGGGATGACCCTCGCTGCGCTCGGCACCTAAATTACGCCGTACCAGAAAGTGCTACTTATAACACTTGTATCATAAAATACTAAAATACTTCAATGAAAGAGTTTCCATCAATAGACATTATTTTCTAGTAACTTTTTGGAAACTCTCATGCTGCTGGGGTTACTGATATTGTAAACTATTATTAAGTATTATTTGCTACAATTAAAGTTTTTTATGTAAAGAGAATTATTTACCTTTTGAAGTCTTTACTCCAACAGGCGTATATTATTGGATTCATTCCACTGTTCATCCATCCTAACCAAGATACAGCTGTAAAAATAATTTCTTCTTTCCAGATGCATCGAGTGCAAAACCCTGATATAAGATTTACAATGAAGAACGGTAACCAACAAATTATAAATACTCCCATTACAATGCCTAAAGTTTTTGCAGCTTTTTTTTCTTTTGAAAATTTAGCCAATTTTCTTGATATTGAAAAATTTTTATTGTATGCAAGTGTATTGTTTTTATTGAAATAATCAAAATCAAATAACTTCTCGACTGTTGTAGTAGAAGATTTTTCAAAAGTATTTTGTAACTGGAGTGAATTTTTTTTTTCAGGTAAAGACATATCTGGATAGAGATGATTGCGGGGTTTTGGAGTAAAATCTTTTCCACGGTGCATTCTTAGGGTCAGCTGCAATTGACTTGAAGCTATTATAACTTGTTTTGCTCCGATTCTCAAACTTCTTGTCTGTATTTCGGCTTCTCGGTATATTTTATAGTAAGTAAAAACCATCACAAATAGTGGAAAATAAAAACTTACTATAGATGAAAACACTATATATTCCAAATTTACTGTAAATGGGCATTTATTTTTTAGAATAGTATCTGTTCGGTCGATGCGCCACCATAAAATGGCTGGAAAAGATATTAAACTAGAAGCCAACCATATTATTGTAATTAATATAACTGCATATTTGCGAGTCATTCGCATAGGATAACTCAAAGGATCTTTTATTGCCCAATAGCGATCTAAGCTTATAACACATAAATTTAAAATTGAAGCTGTTGAAAACAAAACATCCAAAGAATGCCAGACATCACACCAATCTAGTTCAAATAGCCAACGTTTTTCTAATACCTCGTAGATGGCACTAAAAGGCATGACAACGATGCCAACTAGAAGATCAGCAAGAGCCAAAGAAGTAACGAAATAATTGGTTGCTGTGTGCAAATATCGTTCTCTTATGACTGCTATAATAACTAGAGCATTACCTATTGTAGTAAATATTGAGAAAGAAAATAAAAAAATTCCTAACAAGATCTGTTCACTTGTTAGATTCCACATACTTTCTAGAAAATCATAATATAAATAACACTTTTTGAGCTTTAAAGCTCTCTGAATCATGTCATAATGAATATTCCACTTGTAAATGATCTTGATAAATGAAATCCTGCGTTTTTATTTTTCAACCTGGTAAAAAACAAATTTTGTTTAAACAAAATTATTATATAAATTGAAAATTTAATATCAATGCGATAATTTTCTCAAGGGGTAAAAGTGCTGATTATGGTTTTAAAGAGTTGAAAAGTTCATGGATTACATTAAATAAACCAATGAATATAGATTTTTCTTTTTACATCTTTAATGAGCGTACAAAGGATGAGAACATGGACTATACTACTTTAAGGGTAAACACCATTTTACACTGACAAATAATATTTACTGCTTCACACAGAATTCTCTGCCTTGTTTATAGGATATATAATGTCAAGAACAAGGCACAAACTACCTGTGACTAGAAATTTTCTATGTATTTCCCACGTATAGTAAAAAACTTGAAGCTCTTGACTTTTGCATGACTAGAGTTTGAATGTCATTTTGTAAATTAGATAAGATTGAGTCAATAATCAATAGATATGAGAGGATCAACTTATTTTAGCTTAGTTAAAAAAAGGACATCCATTTTCAATAAGCATCTATTTCACCAAGTTGATTTGTGAATTAAACTTCATTTAAATCACATTTCATAATTTCCAGGTTTTGACTCCTCTGATTGTGAACGTATCCCAAAGTAGATTTGTTGAGCGATTCATAATTCTTTTAGGCTGTTAAAGCTCCCAGTGGATTGTGCAGTCGGCTTCATAACTGGCTTTTCCAGGTTGTTTTGGCTTGTACGCACTTTTAAAGCCCCAAGAGGATCAAAGATTTACGGAGTAGGCTTCTTTAGTTTGTTATAGCATTTTCCGTTTGTTCAGGACCGAGGTGGATAAAAGTGGCATAGAATTATGAACTTATCTACGAAGTCTCAGTTTTTATGGTTGCTTAGGCCGTAGGTGGTTAGAAAAGTTAAGTAGTCATCTTCTACAAATAGTTTGGTTTCTATGGAATAATGGGAGCTTATACAAAAGAACCAAACCCATTCGGAAAGGCCCATTCCATTTTGGGCAACTTATGTCCTCCCAGGACCCAAAAACAAACAAATCGAAACTATCTGAAAAAGACCACTCTGTGATACTTATACCCACTTGGAGGGCTTGAACTGCCCAAAATAACTATACTTTTCTTGAGAAATCCACTCAGGGCTACTCCTACGATCGATCTGAAGTATAACCAACCCAGAAAAAGTCTGGAGATCATGAAATTCCATTTAAATCCAGCTTAATTCACAAATTAAATTGATTCGTAAATTGAAGTGGATTCAAATCAAAAATTGATTCAAATCTTTACAACCCTGTTCGAAACCTTACTCTCTCAGACAATTCAAGTTTACATCACTCGGCAAGTACCAAGGATAGTCAAACTGACCGAAACATCCGAGGTTTACACTTCCTGGATAATTGAGCAACCAGGAACTTACAAGAAGTACGGCTGAAGCTTCGCCTAGGAGTAGTCGCCTTGACCACAGTTACTGATTACGCAAATTTTTTATTTTCGGTACTCACAAAGGTACTTTTTTGGAATAGGAAATTTTTGGAGTTGTCACAATAATTATTTTTACACCTGACGGAGCTGAAACATCGAAAGATGAGTCTTTAACTCTGCTTCAATTGTTTGATTGATTATAAACAGAACGATACGTACAATATTAGAAGACTGCTTTGTGTCTGTGGAATATTATCGAATCAGTGGATTTTTCCTATATATGTAATTTTTAGCCAATTTTTTTTCTTCGTATTTTTTAATTTTTAAAAATTAAATAGTAAAAAAAATAATAATTCTTAAGTGGAAAAAAGAGTCGAACGGATAAACAACTGACGTTAAAGATCAGCTGTGTAATTATATGCAGTAAAACACTATGACACCAATAAAATTCTACCATGAAACAACGAGGAGATAAAGTTTAATGATAAAGGGAGAGAATAATGAATTACTTTATTAAAAATATTAATATAACGATTATTATAAGCTAAAATAATACATTCAAAAATATGCATTTATTTATGAACCTAAAATTCTATACAAAATAAAAATATCCTACAATGAAAATTTGCTTAAGGAATACAGAATTGGTGACGTTTCCATTCAAAAAACCGTTAGAATTCCTGACGCAATTTTGTTGAGGATTTAATTTTAAATTGAATTATAATTAATATCATTAAAAACATTTATAGTGTTAAAAATCATCTTTTTTCACAAGAATTATTACTTTTACAAGATGCGAATCATGCTGTGATCCAATAAATGTGAAATGGAATCATTTACATTAGTGATAAATTAAAAAAATAAAATATCACTTACAGTTATGTGAATTTATTTCTTTTGTTCCAACATTTTCGTTTCATTAACTGTAAATAATTTAGAGGCTTACAGATTTTCAACAAATATCTATAATATTTTATTGGCCGAAAAATGGATGAAATTACTTTTCACATGATGGTAAATTTCATTATCAATTTTAGATGCTCGGATAAAAAATATTATACATTTATCATTTACAATTAATATAAAAATTTACAGTAACACAATTTATACATAATTCATTGCTGACTAAGGATTTAATAAAGAATTTACTGTAAAAATATTTCATACGACTGCGCATCGGCCGTTTTTGATTGAATGTGAAAAATATTAATTACTCATCTATTTTGATGTTATAAACAACTTTAAATTGATTTTAAATAATTTTCATAGTATGCAAGGCTTAAAAGTATCAAAAAACAAAGATATGACTTAATTTTTTCAAATCGTTTAAGATTAATAATAAACTTAAAAAAGGCACTAGCTAAGATATTTTAAAAGACCAATATATTTCGTCAGTACAGAAGTTATAAATAGCAATATATTATAAATATGTTATACTGAAAATGTTTGATTCATTTTTATATTTTTCGTTAATAAAAAAGAATCTATTTCTGTAAAAATATTCCGTAAATCATTTTAGAAATTTTCGAACTTTTTTCTAAACGCTCAAGAACTTTAAAAATTCTGATGAACTCTAAAAATAACTCTAATGATTTGAGTATGCTAATAAAAGTTTATGAAAATTGATACAAATTTGAAAACTTTTTTAACATTTTTTAATTGATAAACTTTTTATAATACTTTAAACTAAAAATCGAAACTATATTTCGCTTGTTTGAAGTTTTGTGCTGTTAAATATTGTATGCAACATATTTGAATATGTTTTTTCATCAAATTTTGTATCAGCACTCACCTGTGAGGGGTAACAGCACTCATGCTGTTTGCAAAAAAAGCATATCCACACCCGTAATATAATAATATATAATATATATATTATAAAAACTACAAGGTATCGTATTTTATCGACCAAAAATATTTGAAAACAATTATTTAAAAATTATATTTCCCAATTTCTACAAACTCTGAAACACTTTTAGATAGTTTTCACAGAGTTTTTTAATTTTAAAAGAGAACAATACAATTGTTTAATAAGCAATGAAAATTATCATTTCATTATCAAATTTTTTTACTTCTATTTTATCTATTCTAAATTTTAAAAAATATACTGCAACCGATTTTTATGATTGAATAATAATTTATATAAAACCCAGGTGAAAATGGCAAATCAGGTCCTATTATAGATCTGATATAAAATCTGATAAAAGTACTGGTAAAAGCACATCAGATCTTATATCAGATCTTATATCAGAATTTACATACGATGATCGAAATTTGACTTACAACAGATCTGACATCAAATCTAATATCAGATCGGAAGTGACTGTATCGTCTCTAACTAATTGAACAATAAATTTACTTATAATCAAAGTAAATTTAGTTATATTTTTATAAACATATTGATATTATCTTTACAATTAAAATTCCTCCAATATTTGGGTTTTCGATAAAGTGAATTTCAATGGATTCAATAGCTTTTAATATTAAGATCTATTATTAAATTCTAATTATTTATAAATTTATTGTTTATTTAATTAGGGACGATACAATCAGATCTGAAGTAAGTTCTAATGTCGATTATTGTATGTAAATTATGATATAAGATTTTGTATAAGATCTAATGTGCGTTCGACAGAACTTATATGAAATCTGATATCAGATCCGAGTTAAATCTGATATACTATTTTCACCTGGGAATAATATCTAAGATGAATTGATGCGGATTCCCACGAAACATATTTGACAAGTAAACTTGAAAAGTAAAACAGTTTTAACTTTCGTTCCACCCTTATATAATGCTCATTCTCATTGTATTGTACGTGTAGTTTAAGACCTATTATTATATGTGATTATATTGCATTAATTTTCTCCTTTTACATTCGTACATGCATATAGCTCAACCGGTAGTGTGTATGACTATAGACGATGATGATTTAATAATGAGCCGTCTATGCTTCCAAGTTGCGCAATGATTGATGTCAGAGGTCGGTTTAGAGGAGATGCTCCTGATCGACCGTCGAGGTGGGTATGATTCTCGATTAACCCATTAACGCCGGGAGCACACGATTTTGTCGTTCAACTTTGCGTTCTTACCATGTCTCATTCAACACAAGAAAAATGATGAAAACCACTATACTTTATACCTTTGAGGGCGTTATTTTTAAAAGTGGTGGTTGGGTAAATTAACAATTTATAATAAAAAAATTGCCCATTTACACAAAAAAAAGGTGTTTTTGAGGTCAAATTTTTTTTCAATTTAATGTTTAAACAACTTATCATTTGTATATAGGGGTAAAATATGTGTAGATCGTGCCCTCGCGGTCTCTACTTCGAGATACCATGGTTAGTTTTGTCAAACAATATTTTTTTCTTAACAAAATAACGTGCCTTGAACGAAAAAATTGACTTTAAAATTTTATTGTTTTTTATCTCATAAGCTATTGAGTTTGGAGAAAAGGTTTATGGAACAAAAAAGTCTTAAAATTATTCAAAGAACACCCTCAAATTGTTTCAGAATCTTCCGAGACGATTTTTCAATTCCCAGGAAATGTAGGAAATCCGGTTTCCCAAATCTCTTCCAAAAATCTTCTGAAACAATTTGAGGATGTTCCTTGATCAATTCCTATATTAGTTCTATGAACTTTTTTCCTAAACTCATTATTTTTCGATATAAAATCGTAATTCGTTGGAGACTTTCGGTTAAAATATTCATCATAGTTAAATTCTTGTTTAAATGTCTTCAGATTTTCGCATTAATCTTTGCGATGCTCTAGATTGAGCTAGGAAACTTCAATCGAAAAAATGGAATGGTCAAAATTTTTTTAAAGTTGATAAGGAATCCAAAAAAAAATTGTATTTGTACCTATGTAGTGAAAAATGAAAGTCTTAGAGCACGTTTAATTTATCATCCGAGGCGAAGCCGAGGCTGATAATTACGTGCTCTGAGACTTTCATTTTTCACTACATAGGTGTAAAATATACTATTTACCCGAACCTCTGCATCCCAGGAACCTTTTTTATTAAGAATAGCGTTTTTTGACTTTAAACGCTATTAAAATTATTATTGCCTTCGATTAAAAAATCTGAAAAAATTTCAGGTTATGTATTTTGATGCCAAGAATAAGTGAAAAAATTGTCAGGCTTTGTATTGCATCGTAGCGCCGTGCATTAATTTTCAAAATTTTCAATAATTTTATCTGAAGGCCAGAAGCACTCAAAAAATCTGAAAAAATTCAAGGTTGTTTGGATTGTTGAAAATTACCTTCATGATTTTTTTCAGATTTTTTAAGTGATTCAGGCCTTCAGAATAAGTACAAATAGAAAATAAACGTTTATAGCGGGGTTGGGGGG
>CACVKI010141817.1:0-17247 GCA_902732785.1 Trichogramma evanescens | reverse complement strand
GGAGGGTGGCGGGAGTCTGAAATTTCGGTTTTGGGGCCTTCTTACCATGTACTGTAACATACCAAAAGCGCGTCATGATCGATGACATACGTGCGCACGATTATTTCAAAAATTCTAAGCCTTATACCCATAAACATTTAGAGACATATTAATTATCGTAACAATTTCAGCTTAAATGATTGAATCAAATGATTATAAATCTGTCTGTAACCCTTAAGGTAATTGAGTGCCCAAATATTGCCTTCGGCTCGTGCTGTTACGAGTAACCTCTCGTTTTGAATAAAAATCACTATAACCTTTTATCCCGATGCACGCGCTTCCTTTTGTCTTTTTCAACTCATTATAAGTCAATTAAAAGTTTCTTTACGTTTTGAATCAATTGAAAGTTACTTTATGTTTTTGCGTAAATTTAAGCCGTTGAAACATTAAAAAGACAACTTATAATTACTATAAAAAATGGTTCATTTATTTAAAAGTAAAAGATAGTAAAATCGACCATGTACTTACAGTTCGCATAAGAAAGGTCAAACAACAATCTGGAGCCGGCAAATAGCTGAACTACCGATATTAAAATCAAATATAATCATACAATTGCCTTGTATGAAACGATGATTTATACAATTGGGTATTTATCAATTATAGCTTAATAATTGATAATAAAAAAAGGAAAAATGTAGTTGTCGTAATTCGGACTGGCCAAGTTCCAGACATTCAACAAGAATATATACAAGAAGATTAGCTCGCACTATTTAATAACGTGGCTATCTAATATTGTAATGGCTAAAATTTTTGCCTCGCCTTGCGCTTGCCAGAGAAGTGTGTGGTCCAGTGCGAGTTTGCGTGTCCAAGCAGCAGTAATTAACGGCATCCGACGAGCTGGCACTCTTGTCTCCGTGTTTATGCTTCTTGCTCTTGTTCCATTTGTTCAACTCGCTGCCGAAAAAATTCCAAATGACCAACGTATCTCTGTGTTGAACCGCTACAAAATGAACGCGTTAGACTAGCCAAGCAGTTATTTTCAGCGATCCACGCGCTATCACGCGGCACTTACCGAGCTTCGTGTGATCGGGACTCCAAACGATGTTGAGCATCCTGTGCTCAGGCTGAATGGGAACGGCGTCCACGATGCGATTGAGGCCCGCCAGCACTGCGATTTTGGAGCGCAGCTTTTCGCCTTCGAGGTAGTACCAGTGAACCAGCAACTCACCGCTGAGCTTATTGAAGAGCATCGAGTCGACCGAGCCGACGAAGTGGACCTTACGGTAGCCCAACTGGCGCTGACTGTTGACGTTCCAGAGCGAGAGCGAGGCGTCGCCAGGGCCACCGCCGATGCACAATATACCCGAGGACCAAGGGTGCCAGGCGAAGGCCCGCACACTAGCGAAGAAGGCGATCTCGAAGAGCTGCGTCAAAGACGGATAGTCGAAGACCTTCACCAGTTTGTCCGCGCCACTGAGCACGAGGAACTGCTCCTTCGGCGAGAGCGACAGAGCCAATAGTTCCGTGTCGAAGTTTTTCTGAGTCAGCACAGTTCCATTGGACGATCTCAGTATGAGCACGCAGCCGCTGTCGCAGCCACTGCAACAACGCCGTATTTTTTTTCTTTTAGCCGAGACCCTGGGTAATGGCCGTTGCAAGCACTTTTCGTCGACTTACGTGATTATGTGCTTGTCCTCTCTTGCCCAGAGAGCGCAGACAACACGACATTTGCAGCGGGTTTCTATGAGCTCGGTGCTGATCCGGTAGCAAGGACACTTCCTGGACCACACGATACATCGAAGATCAGAGTCATATAGAGTCGTGAAACCATCCATCGTGCTCGTAGCCACTCGATTTCCTGCGTGTCACACTCATTTCAAATTTTCATTGTCCATCATTGCACAAACATACAAATTGATGCATATAAAAATAAAGAAAAAAAAACGTGTTTTATATTTAAAACTATATTTATTCTATTTCTTTTTATTAAACCTCTAGTCGGAAAATCACCTTTTATTTTTTAAAAGTCTTCAAACAATTCTGACAGAATTCACTAGTTGAATAATTCAAAGACTGTTTTGTTTTTTTATATGTTTTGTGTCAAGTCATTAGTGTTCAACCAGAAAAGATACAAAAATTAAAAACGGTATATCTCAAAAAGCAACGAATTCAGAAAAAAAATCCACCTAAATTGTTTTTTTTTTTTTTTGAAATATTCAGAGAGCGTGCGATGCGAATGTGTGAATATTTTTAGAATTTTTTAAAAATTTTTAGAATCTAAGTTCTTTGAATAAGTCATTTATGATTTGTGGAAAGTTAAGGTTTTTTAGAATTTTGCTCATAGTGAACATTATTTTGGCCATCATATTTTAGAAATTTTCTTGTAGCAGATGAATTATCATTTTGAGCCCCAAAATGTTTAAATGATTTGAAAGAGGGCTTTTTGAAATTCATAAAAGTACTCTTTTAAAATGTTTTTGACTTCTTAATTCTAAACTTTGAAATTAAATCGGAAGATAATAGAATTTTATATGATTTCTCGGCATCCGAGTAAAACTAAGTCCAGAATGTGGCTCTACAATTATTTTTTTATGTTACACTGAGAAGCTTTCAAAATAAAAATGAAAGTTTTTTCAGTTATTTGTACTCTATTGCAGCGTAAAGTAGCACAGATTGGAAATATGAGCAAAATTACAATTCTGCAACATAACTCTTACTACTTTACTATATTTAAAATTACTATGCAGTATAACTATTTTTATCATACTTTCAGGCTATGCAACCAAGTATATTTTATTACAAATTATGTAAACTAAAAATGAAATAAAACTATCCAACCCATAAAAAAACCTCATAAAACAATCGAGGCTGACTTCACCAATATAATAAAAAAGATTCAAGTACGTCAAAATGAAACCGTTTTCAATGGGTTGCCACAAGTCAATATAGTTCTCATTACGTAAGTTGATTAATAAATAAAATAAACAAATATTATCTTCCTATAATATTGATCCTTTCAATTTCCAATAAAGTCATGAGAAAAACTCAATTTATGTATTATAGTAATAGTTGTAACGCGATATAATTAATAACGTTAAAAAAATGGAAAATTTTCGAGTTGTCGCATAAAAACTCATAATTCGTTTTCATGAGATGTATCGTAATAGGTGGTTCAGCTTACCGGCTTCGTTCCATTTGACGGCGCAAAGATAAGAAGGATAATCGACTCTCTGGATTTTTGACATATTTTTGAAATCAACGTCGCAGATGCAGAGCGTGTCCGACAGGCCCGCCGCAAGTATGTTCTTTGAGCTCCAGTCAATTATGTGCTTGTATCTTAACGCCATGGCGAAACGGAATATTACTAAAAGCGAGCGACGAAGAGCGACGCAATAGAGCGAAGGACACACACCGGCGAGAAGGAGAAAAGCAAGCGCCAACAACAATATGCGTATTTATAGTAACGGTGCATGATATCGTACACGAGGCTCGATCTGCTGACGCGACAGAGCTTCGATCGGTATGTGGCAAAATAATCAAGTATCGGCATAGCTCGGCTATCGGTATACTCACACGCTCCATGATCCCGGTAACGCTTGGATGTCTCTCCCTTGATGCTCATGAGGGGATACTTGCGGGGCCTCGCGTCCCACTGGCACTCGTCGTCGTTGTCGTTGCAGCCGACGCCGCCGCAACAGACAGAGCCGGAGCCGCAGCCGTCGTCCTCAGCAGACGGCGATGCCTCGCCGATGTTGAGGATGCGCTTGCAATTCATCCCGTCGAATATGTTGAGCGAGTGGAAAGCCGTGTCCATGTACTTTCTGCGCCAGCGCTCGGTGGCGTTTTTCACCTGCATCAGCAGTATAATAGCGTCAAAATCATACAAACGATCGAGATCGAGTACGTACCTCCTGAAACACGTCGAGGTAGAGGCCGTCGGAGCTGTGATCGTCCTCGTGCGTGTGACGATAGTGCGACACGTCGAAGCTCACGCCCCGTCTGCGAGGGATGAAACGATCGGCGCCTCCGCAGCGTTCGATGAGCGAAGGCCACTGCACACGCAGCGATGCTTGCAGTTCTGACAGTTCCTGTTGGGGCTGTTGCTGCTGCTGCTGCTGAGGCTGCTCGAGTACCAAGCCATCGCCCGTTGTAAGCAACCCCTCGGCGGTCAAGCTCTGCAAAAGAAAAAAGTTTTAAACAATTGCAGCGTTCTGAATTGTACGTTAAACTTAGTTCGAGCCGTTGGAAGGCTTCACGGAAGCCCACCTCGAGTCAGGGGCTGCATTTTCGAAAAAAGCTCACCGACACGCACACGCGGAGCTATTTCAGACACGTCACAATGCATCTGCGATACAAGGAGCATGGACGTGCCCGAGAAAAGATGAAAATGGGCGTTGTGTGCACTCGAGTCACACGGGCCAGGCAGTAGCGCAGGAAAAACCAGTTGTGCATCTGCTGCAGAAATTTCACAGCTTAACTGCGAGCGCGCACCTACTTACGCGTATTACATAATAGGGCCGCATTTTTTCCGACGAGCAGCTAGCCCGGCGACCGATTGTTTGCGTGTAGTGCGGGTCCGTTGCTGCGGCTGCACCTGAGAAAGTGCCCTGTAACGGATTAGCAAACTGCACTCGGGCGTTCGCGCACTAGAGACGACGCTCGGGGGTCGAGAAGGAAAAATTTGGAAAAGAACCCGTGACGCGTACACGCATAGACGCATACGGCGACTGGTCGAGTCGGAGTATAACAATATATGTAAATCGAGTTCCTGTTTCGGGCAGCGACACTTTGTTCGCAATTTTGATTTGTCTCCTTCAAAGCGTTTGCGCCAATGCAGCCCATCTTCGAGACTATGATATTCATACGTTAATTCTTGGACTTTTTACTCAATAGAATGCAAAGATAAAAATGCAGCTCCAAGTCCGTTATCGGCTTGCGCTTTCCTCAACGTTTCGCAGCTGCTCGACTTTTTACACACACGAGGCATAGACTCGAGAGCTGCAACTCGAGACTCGAGCTCTCATTTGCATATTAAGCTATATACATGTGCATAAGCTATTCGCATTCGACAGTGTATTTTATATACCTGTTTATTCGGCATCGATCGTTACTTATTCATTTTTGCATCGAGAATTTGAGCGGAAAGAACAAATTTATTCGCCTAAATTGGAGTTGGTATTTCAAATTTTTGGCAATCAACTGCTAAACTAATTTCAATACGTGAAACGTTTTTAAATTCATTCAAGTCACCCGAGCTATTCGAAAAGTTCAATCGAAAGTATAAGAACTTTTGCACAATCGAAAATATGGTCCTCTTCTCAACGAGACCCTTGAACTGTTATATAATGCGTCATTATCGCACGTCAACTTGTCTCTGCTCCAAAGTCATCGATTGCCACACGTCGAAGCTAGTTCGCGTAGTGAGGAGTGATCGTTTTGACCTGCCAGCCGCGACACGCCGTGCGGACTCGACGACTAGACCATGCACTAAAAGTCTTATATTTGTATTATGAACGCTGCAAAGGGGTTACGATGTTCTCGACCTATAGCTTTGTGTTGGTGCTGCTGCAGGGGTGCTTCGAGGGGGTCGAGCTGATTTTTAACTATGCGCCGCAGCTCTCTCAGGGACCCGAATAACGAGATACCGTACTTTTAGTATGGCGCATAATTCTAGCGAGGGCAACTAAGGGAGCTATTCGCCTCGCTTTTCTCTTTTTTCTCTCTTTCTCTCTTACTCTCGCGCCCTTTTGTATACTCGAGCTTTTTAACATTAATATTAGAGAACGAGCGAAAAAGTAGAATCGTTACTACCTACTATTTGTTACGTGAAATTTCAGAGCCCTGCAAGCTATTAATTGATAAATATTTTTAGATTAGTGATTATTATACTTGTACATTTATAGTATTTATCTCAATGTTCATAAAGTCAGAAAGAGCCAAAGAGAGCTAAAAATTTCGGCTACGAGCCTAACGCGGCAATTCAAAATCGCTCGATAAAATATTTCACGAATACATTTCACAAATAAGTTTCATCGCGCTACGTTGCCATTGGAAAAATACTTGCACAAGATCTTTCATCTTTTTGTTTTTCTTCTCGCCATTTTAATCTCTTCTTTTTTCGGCCTTCTGGCACGCGAACTGCGCCAGACTGTATAGCTCTACTGCGCGCATTCGTATTCGCACACTTACTTACACATATACACGCTCGTACGTAGCATACACCTTCAACATATATAAATACCTACAAGCAGTACAAAGAGAGAAAGAGAGAGAGGAGAGAGAGAGAGAGAACAGTATCTAGATTCCGGCGTTCTTAGTATGCATGTTGAACCAGGAAAGGCTTTTATCCTGTAAGCACAAGAGAGGGAGGGTAAAGAAAGAGGGAGGGACGGTTAGAAGGGGAGTCCGATTAGTGATTAGAAAAAAAACCTGCCACAGCGCAGCACAAAGGCATTGAACAGAGTACGCGAATACATTTAAATCGGCACGCAGCACGCAAGATCGACATCGTTTTTTGTTTATTTTTTTCTCGCTGTTCATTTGGATTTCGCGCGCTTTATGTGTGTGTGACGTGTGTTCGGAATAATATGGCACGGGCACGTTCGCTCATGATGCGCCCAGCCGAATCACGGCACAAATTTGCGCTCTCTTCGAATTCGACGCGGCGCAAATATATCGAATATTGGCTGTTTTTTCGACTAATGACTTGGATGATGTTACGGAAGCTCGAAGCGCGATTTAAATGCTACTCGTCGCAGACGTGCACGTGCGCGGATGATTCACTTGGATCGGAGGCCAATGATGTTGGCCAGTTTTCTTAAAAATTTTTGTGAGAGCCAAGCTTGGCATCGACCATACTAAATGCTTTGAATTTATTTTACCGTACTTACACGTTGAAGATTGTTCATAAAATAATAGCAAAAGCAACGATAAAATCGATTAAATTGAAAAAAAAAAGAAATTTGACTCATTGCATAGAAAAGAACATTTTGAAGCCCCTCGGACGAAAAAAGTTTTCGTTAAAAATGTAAAAAAGAAAATTTTATATTTCTACATTGGTTTCTGTTGATAATTGCAAATAAGGCAGAAATAACGCGCGTATATTAGCTGCGCGTTTGGATGCGCTTGGACGTGCATCGTACAAGAAAATACGAAGAGCGCGATAAACGTATTAGATCAGCGGTGTCGTACATACGCTATATGTATGTGTATGTAACTCGCAAGGCACATCGAAAGCTGTTAATAAAAATGCAGGCGGAGGCCACTGCCGCTCGTGCTATGAAAAAAGCGGCCAAACTGCAACGATCAAAAGAAGCGTATACAAGGCGTGTATATAGGTATAGATCGCGCGCGCGTGTGTGTGGCTCTCTCGAGCTAGCCTCGCTCGCGCGCTAAAGAGCAAAAGGAAAAATATCATCTCGTTGGAGCAGGAGCGATCCAAAGAGTTAGATATAAAGCCGGAGGGAAGGAGCCCGGGATAAAAAGAAGAAGAGGAGAGAAAATTGCAAATACAAGCGGCCGGACCAGTCATCCCGAACTGGTGTGCTCTGCGCGGCACTGCGAGAGACTCTTCTTCTCGTCTGCTGCTGCTGCTGCCGTTTCTTCTTCCAGCTATATAGCATCGATACACGAGTATACGAGGCAGGTATATATATATGTATATATAAAGCAAGTTGCAGCAGCTCTCCTTCGTTCAAGGATCGCATCTTTCTGCGCGCGCGAGGAGAGCCTCTGCGATGCCATGCAGCTATATGGCAGCTATCCTCGCGGTGGCGAGCTGGCTCTGCGGCGTCACGGGTGCGTGTCGCTGCACTCGACGCTCCGGCCTAGCGTGAGTTGCCTCGCGCACGCCTCTTTGTGTGTGTGTGTATGTGTTTATAGCTGCAACACTCACACACATACACGAGCTGCAGCCAAAGCGCTGACGGCCGAAGGAGAGCCGAGCGCGAGATAAAATTATATATAGGAGCTGCCCTCGTGCTCGCTCGGATTCCACATACGTCCTTCCTCGTGCACCGTCCAGCTCTCCATATACCTATATACATATATAGTAGCTTCGTGGTATACTACAGTAGATCCAGCGCGGCTGGCTCGGCTTCGCCAGTTAAGCCTTTGTGTGTGTGCGTGCGAGGAGCGCGCTCGGCTGGAGTCTGGATCGCTGCGGTATGGAGCGCGTCTGGACCGCCACCGCCGCTGGCCGGTCCCCGCCACTCGGACAGACCCCTTTACCCATCTCTCTTTCTGCAGTCTCGCTCTCCACGCTCTTTATAGAAGCCTTTGCTCTCTGCTCGCTTTAGTCTCCGCTTGATCGGCCACGAGCACGAGTGCGGGACGAGCTGCTAATAAAAATACCCGTCGACTCGTCGCGATTCACCGGCGTATTTCGTTGATGATCCTGCGCGTCTTTGCTCGGCTCCGTCCTCGAGCTCGTGCCCGTCGTCCGCCTGTCTCATTTCGTTCGCGCTCGAACTTTACGATGGTGTCAGCCAAGGATGCGTACGAATCGAGCGACGCCTTTCATCTACGCATACTTGCGTTAAAAAAGTAGCCAACGATTGTCAAATTGTGCGCTCGCACGTCCGTGTTATAGATCTGTGCGTGTGTGAGCGGGAAAATTCAGGTGACGACGATCGTCTTGTCTCGAGCTTGTTCCCGTCGCAATTGCTCGCCAGCCACATTGACAGTGCCTATCGCATATTCGTCTCATCGATTCATCCTGCTCAGTGCGTGTTGTGGTGATGATGGTAATGATTATGATAATGGTGATGATGATAATTGCATCATGTGTCAATAAATTGTCAAAGTTTAAGAATCAATGACGATCCGTTGAAACGGTGCGCGCAGCTCTTGGTTACGAGCGCTACTCGATCGCTACTCGAGAGATGATGCGTTGGCCTGCTCTCGAGCTGCTCGAGCTCGCCACCGCCGCCAGCGATCAGCCAAGGTATGCCTTTTTCCATGTCTAATTCGTTCGCGATCGTTTCGACCAACTCCTCGATAGTTGACCTTTTGTAGCCGAAAACGTGTGTCGCACCGTAGAACGCCGAACGACCGATTTCTCGTGTGTATAACTCATATATCCGATCGATTCGTATACACTACGGTGTGCTGGACACTCGCATAAAGTGCGATAATTGTCGCTCTCTGCAGCGGTCGCGATGATCTGACGTTTTGCGTCCACGTGGACGGTCTCGGCTGCGGTTTACATAGTTAACCGATACGTTTGTAATTGAAAGCGAGAGAAAAAAAGAGAGAGAGAGCGCGCGAGCTTCATTGGAGACGCGGTGAGCTGGCGGCGTCGGAGACATTAATGACCGTATGTGGCGATCGAGACTCGCCGCTCGAGTCTGGCGCCAGCAGCAGAGAGCCGCCAACGTGCCTTTGACTGGACGCGCGCAGTCGAATCGTCGTCGATCGATACTCGCAACCCAATTCTCGCGTCTCTTGGGAAATACGCGACTTCCATATAAGCGTACTTCGCCAATCTTACGCGCCTCGCCGTCTCGTTGCATTTATCAGACGTTAAATTCTATCGATGCTGTTGCTCGGACGCCGCAGCGAAGAGACCTTCGGAAGCTCGATATCGCTCGATTGGTCGCGTGCGCGCATTGATCGGCTATTTTTCTCGCCGCTTGCTCCGCATAATGACGTATAAATAATGCAACGCGATCGGGCTGCAAAATTTATTTGTTCGCCACGGGCAGCGCAACTGCGAGATCTCGTGCTCGCTTGCACGCGTATACATACGCAATTCCCGAGCGAGTAGTTTGTGCTGGTAAATGCAAATGTGCCGAACGCTGTACACGACGAAGCTCGCGCAGCCCGTTGAGCCTGTTCCGATCGGGAATGTGCGTATCGTCCCGCCGACGCACTCCCACCTGCGGTCTGCGCGGACGGGAAATTCAAAAGCAGCTCGCGCGCGTTCGGAGCAACGATTCAACTTCGAGCCGGTCGACGCATTGAGTCGTTGTAACAAGTGTCGGACCTTTTGCGAGCTCTTTTACATAAATCAGCTGTACTTTCTTCATTGTGTTCGTGCGTTTTTTTCATTTTTGAGCATTTACACAACGGTGATTTACATCTGTTAAAATTATAACGTAACGTTTTTCACGTTGTAAACTCGGGTACATACTCTAGTTCGACGATAATCTAAAAAAAAAATGAACGAAAAGCTATAAGAATACGCGGCATTCGATGACAGCATCTGTGATATTCATACAAGTGGTGTATACGGCAGATTATATATTGAATAATTCGATTGCAAGAGGAGCACGGTACACGGCACCGCCGAGATATAGTGAGATATTTTCTACACTTGAAATGGCTCGAGCGTTGCAGTTCGAGCCGCGCGGAATGCGCCAAAACGACGGATTCCTGCGGATAATTGGACAGTTGCCGTTTCCCGTAAGCGCGATATTATCTCGTTGATGCCGCAGCTATACTTTTGTTCCTATTGCAAGTCTGTCGGTGAAAAATTTCGTCTCCCGCATAGTTAGGGCTCGTTTTTGTCTTTGTCAAAGGCACGTCTTGTGATATTTTCGATATCGATGCAAATGTATAGGAAAAAGTTGATGAATTCGTTATTACCGCGAGCCAGTACATAAATCATCGATAGTCGTGTCAGTAGCCAATGGCGCATTCAGTGCTGCACGCGTCACATGTATTATTTGCTTTTATGTGCAGCAGAGCTAATTGTGCAACTGGCGCGCCGGAGACGTTCGTGAATATAATATAGCTGATATACATGCGAGCGCGCGTTGGCACACGCTGCAGTACGTTTCGCGCAAATGAGTTACGAAGGTAACAAGACAGCCGTAAATACAGCGAGTAAATAGAAAGACGAGGAGCAGTCAGCTGAGTCGATCTCTAGACCTCTCGACTCGAAGATTTACGCTATGTGTTATACGGACAAAAATACTGTATGACATCCTTTTTTTTTGAGTGAAGATAACTATAATACCCAATAAAAGTGGAATTTTCAACCGATAATGAACATTTTATCATGTATCTATGTATGTAGTAAAAATACAAATTTTTACTACAAAGTTTAGTAATTTTTTTATTAGCATTTTTTCCATTTTTCACTTTCTTCTATATATATGAGGTATTTATAACGATAGAGGTGCATCATAGACTCGTTGATAAAGAATACTCCCGGCTCCTGTACATAGCTTATGAAAAAATTGCCGACATAACAAATGACACAATCTACACAAATACTCAGCAGAAACCCCTTGACTATTAAATAAAAAAATACGTAATTAATTGAATTATTTTAAAATTTTAATAGATATCAAGTATTAAATCCGTTATAGTACTTATACTGAGCAGTCAACCACGGTGAAAAATGAATACAGTTGATAAGAGCTTTTTTTATCTCTTTATTCAAACATCAAGCATAGCATTATTCAAGTATTGTTTTATTATTGCTTTAGAAATTTAGTATTCGTTGTATTACGTGAAATATGCTGTGTAAACTAAAGACAAACTTATACTCATACACTTATGATTATTGGCAAACACGAGTTTTTGCTAGTTTTCGAATGCAGAGTCGCAATACATTGCACGAGTACTTGGCAACGCTAATTGAATGTTTACTTTGCTCATACCTCTATACAAGTACGTGAGGTGTGTATGCACAGAGATCGGCAGCCAATCGGTAGCTTTGCTTTTTCTGTACACACAAGCATGATAATATGTACGTCGAAAGCTCCAAGTGTGCACGTGTTACACGTACGCGTCGATTGACAAGTGACATTCGGCCGATACTTCACTTTGCACGGGGCTTCTTCATCCAAGTATAATTATTAAGTTGGTCGTTCGTATGGGTAACGATGTAAACTTGGACGCACGTTTAATCGGCGAGCTTCAAAGCTTTTTCTACACGATACCTGTAGGAGCGGGGGAGCAATAGAGAGCCGCGCACTAGGGAACGGCAATCAACGCGTAGATCATTCGGAGATGTTAATTTTCAAGCTGGCTTCAATTAAGCATCAAAATAGCTATCCGATATCTGGCTCGTGTGTATCATCGTTTGTTCTCCGTAGTACACAAGGATCTCGAGGATGAATCGTCGAGCATGAAATGTGTGTGTGTGTGCGTTGCGTGCAGTGCAGTGCTCGCGTAGCGCGTGTACGTGTCAAGACTCGAAGATGAATTGCGCGCACACAAATGTAATTGTAAAAGTAGTGGATCGGCAATTTATTGTAATGACTTTTGCGAGCTGCAGCGCCGTACTAGGAAGGAGAAGGAGAGAGAGAAATAGAGAGCAAGCAGATCTACGTACATGCATATAGGGCACACTTGCATATATACAGTTGAATAATACACGTGCTTCATGGGTGGCGATCGCCGCGATGCTCACTGCCACCGCATGGGGTTGCGGATCGATCCTCTCGCTAGCTCGGCTTTCTACCGCACGGCTAGTTGTCTTGCTCTCTCTCTTTCTCTCTCTCTCTCTCTCTCTCTCTCTCTGGAACGTGTCTCGGTTCGATCGCGGCACGCATCTCTCTCTTCGTGCGCCAGCGAGTGGGCCATGATCGCGGCGCTATACAAGACTCGTCCAAGACTTTGCCTATACGTGTACCGCGAGCCATTCTCTCGGCTGCGCACCGTTCGAAATCGCATTCGCACTCGAAGCTACATCGAATCGTTTCGATGCAACTGAGAGTCGCCCGGCAAACTATTTTGCAAAAGTTAGCGCAGTTGAGATCGAGCTCTGCCATACGGTCGACGAGCCAAGCGACTCGAGAGCGACTAGGACGATCGAGAGCGACGAGCGACGTGCGAGAGAACCGGTCGCTTTTGGGGCTCGCCTCGACATTTACCTACATATAAGCACCAAGGCAACGTACGAGACAAGGTCGCACGTAACTAGGAGCTAGGGTCGTTCGGGCTTATACAGCAGGGTAGGAAGAAAAAAATCAGCATTAGTCAAATTGACGGCGGCCGAGTGAGCGAGGAGCGAGCTTCGCAATATATATAAGCGAGAGGTGCCTCGACTACCTCAAGATATTCGGTCGTTGCGCGTGCGAGCCGGAGGAGCCGAAGGAGCAGTCCTTTGGGGCCTAATGTACGCCTCACCCTATCCTACGTATGTGCCTATACATATACGTGTGCTTGGCTGCTGCTGCTGCTGCTGCTGCTGCTGCTGGGTGCCTGTGTGTACGCGCGCGCGCAGCATAAGCAAGACGACACGAAAACGAGTTTCTCTCCCGCGGACGACTGCGGACGAGCCGAGAGAGCGAACGAAAAAAAGGAGCAAGAGAGGCCCACTCTCTCGTGAGCTATACTCTCTTGGCTCTCTCTCTCTCTCTTTCTCTTTCTCTTGCTCTCTTCGCTCCGTGTGTTGCTGATCACATAATCGTACGTTCACCTCGGCAGTCGTCTGGTGTGCATATAGCACCTTCTCCGACGCACTCTCCTTTCTTATCCTTTCTTCCTTCCTCGTCTCGCGAGCTCCAGCTCTCAAAGGCTTTTTTCGCTCGTTCCTGCGATCCGAGGCATCAACGCCGCAGCTTCCTGTACGCGTCTTCGCCGTATACTGACTACTTTTTCTCGTAATTTTCTTCAGCTATCGCGTTTTTATCGTTTTTGATAATTTTTTCCTTTGCTCGTCTATTTACGCGCGATTCACCGAGATCCCTTCAGTTTATGCAAAGCGACGCTCTTGGTGTCCACGTGCGACGATACATCGTGTTCGGGTGCAATGTTCGTTTACGTCCAAGGAGAGGCCGTGAAACACGCATCGCGTGCACGAATAAATATGAAAAGAGAGAGAATGGAGGAACATGGAAAATCGATCGTGGTTCGACTCGATCGTGCGTACGCATTATGCGAAGATCAAGAGTCGCGAGGCTAGACCGGCGCTTTCGGCACGCCTGGCACTGCTCAAAGAGCTCGCAGCTACAGCGGCAAAGATGGTCGTTTCTCTATATGTGGCCAGAGTCGAGTTGCGGCCGACGGCGACTCCACTTGCTCAAAGCGACACGGGCCTTGGTTTTGCATTTTTTACCGCAGCTTTGGCATCGCGGCTGCGTCGGCTCTAGCACGCTCGCAACTATATCGGCTCGTCTATGCGGTCTACGCGTATATACAAGCAACGCCAGCTATGTAGAGAAAGAGAAATAGGCTCGCGATTCGATTAAAATTTTCAGCTCGGACAGCTCGACAGGCATTGCAGCTTAAAAAATTATTATTCGCGAGACAAAGCAGCAGCTATCGATCGAGCATCCGTGAGCGCGGCGATGCCTCGATAATCAGTATATTGCTGCGGTATATGATCGAGCGAGGATCCGCAGCTCCTCTTGGCTCTCTCTCGAGTTTTATACGGAGAAGAGCGGCGCAGCTCATATAAGCCGGATCGATCAGGAGGCGCGCAATTACACGAAAGCAGTTTATAAAAGTCGGTTGCATTTCGAAATTGTGTACTCGCGAAGATGCAGCACGCACGAGAATATATATAGCGCGCACAATTGGTTTAAGATCGCCTGTGCAGGCTCGTCGTACTAGGCCTCTGGACTTGTGAGTTCGCATTATAGAGTAGCTCTCATCATGCTTGGAGCTTCGAAAAATTGCCCGAGAAATAAAGCTCGAGGATCGTCTCGTTGTCGTTGGCTTTTGGATGCTCGATCGCATTAAATTGGCCCCGGTGTACGTCCGGAAACAAGCCGAAAGACGCAGCTCGAAACTATTTTCGATACCGATTTCGGTGACACTGATCGCGTGCTCCTTGACTCGGTTTCGATCGTTTCAATAACTTTTACTCTGTTCTTTTTTTGTTTACGGATTTTTGCAAAAGCTATACGTTCGTTCTATACTTGGTACAAGCTGGAAAGCGGTACCGCGAGTCGCGATCGGTACGCACGTGTCCACGCGCACATAGGGTATCGGCCGCGTACTTGTATATCGAAAGTACTTTGGTCATTTATTTGTGTACTATACCGTGTTCGGTTTGATAAACATGCTCGCAGTTGGACAAGCCTGAAAGAAGCCGACAACATTTGCGAGTATTTGCAAGTTGCGCACAAGCTGCGCAGAGATCGAGCAGCAGCAGCAGCAGCAGCAGCGCGAGAGCGAGCTCGGCCGGCGGGGAGAGAAAAAAAGGTGGAGAAGCAAAAAAATCGGTACGCTCCGACTCGGAAAGAAAGAAGGGATAGACTCGCGATCAGGCACACAGGCCCGGCTCGTTGCTCGCGGATGGAAGCAAAAAAAAGAAAAAAAGTCAAAGACCAAGGTCGTCCCGAGCGAGCTCGTGTCGTGCACTCGCGTGTGCGTATAGCTGCGCGTGTCTTGTGTGCAGCGCGCCTCTCGACGTCGCTTGGCGCTTGTTGTTTCGAGCCGCGGTATAACATATACACGCGTATGTACGTACTTACGTATACGTATATACGTACACGTAGGAGTGATGCAGTCGCGCAGAACGTCGAGCGGCTAAACTTGGCCACGAGCGTCGTGTGCGTCGAGAGCCGACTGACTCTTGCGGCGGCTACGGCACGTTATACCTACACCATCGAGCGCATACGTATATACCGTGAGGCGCTTTGCACAATGTAGCTACACCATAGTCACACACACACACACACACACGAACGCACCTCGTTGAAATCGCGTATGCAAGATTCAATCGATGAGATCTTGCTGGCCGATCTCTCGAGGAATCGTCCCCGTCGAATCTCCACTTGTCTCGAGTCTCACTTCTCTATACTTCGATACGCGTATGTACCTATACACGTATATATATGCGCAGCGCCTCACGATTGAGATTTTATTTCGATGACTTGGCCTATCGTTCGAGTCATCTCGAAAGCAACCCTTTTATCCTCTCTGCACTTATACATGTGTACGGAGTGAAGCGCTGCACGCAACTCTCGCATGTACGCGCCAGCGAGCAAATTGTCCTTTGAATCGACAATCGCTGGCTGTCCCGCGACGCTTCGGCAACGATATAATCGGCATCGCCGAACGCGCGACAACTCCGCGTGCCGAAAAAAGGACAATTAATTTTCTCGAAACGCGTCGAAATTGAGAAGGGGCCGGACTCGAGCTTCGCAGCTGACTCCTGCTTCGAACGGTTTCTCATTCTAGTTATTCGCTGCTCGTCAAACGATCGGCTGCACGATCCAACGTTGACGTCGAAATAGTCGATCGGCCTTGGAACGAGCGAAACGATCACGTTGTCACAAAGGCAAGTATACGGAATCGGAGCTAGAAAAATGATGGGCACGTCAACGAGTATATGGTCGCGCATCAACGCAGCGGCTCGCGCGTCAATTAACATCTCAACTAGGGCTCCGCGCGGCGCAGTGCAGCCGCGTGTATACAATATATATAAAAGCGGATCTCGTCGCGTCGGAAGCCCGATGGCGATTCGAGTGGAGCTCCGCGGTTGTGCGAGCTTGGCAGTCGGCGAGAGATCGATCGTCGGTCGCGGAACGTCGCGAGTCGGCCGATCCATCATTCCGCTCCGCAAACTGCGCTGCAGCTGTGCGCGCGGCGTAATCGCGCGCAGTGCGCAGGAGCGATCTCTCGTTCGCTCGATTTTCTCGTTTGGCGCGCGGAGGCGCGATTTTCAGCATCCGATAAAGCGATATACGCATATAGCATTGCGCGACTAGCTTACACGCGCTTACTATCTCTCTTTCTCTCTTTCTCGAGCTATATGTATTATGTAGCATATAAAGAGGTGCAGGCAGTAGCCGAACCGCTCGTTTTGCCGGCCGCCCGACGCACATTCTTCGCCGAGCTCGGACAATCTCATTCTCAGACTGCTGCTGCTGCTACTGACGTCATATATGTGTACGTATGCGCACGCGAGAACATAGGCTCATTTATATGGCCGATCGAGAACGAGTTTCATCGTTCGAGACTCATCCTCGCCCGTCCGCGATGCATATTGCGTCGCTGCACGCGTGTTTGTATACATCGCGTCGATTCGTACGCCAGCAGCTCTTCTTCTTTCGCCTCTGTCTCTCTCTCTCTCTCTCTCTCTCTCTCTCTCTCTCTCTCTCTCTCTCTCTCTCTCTCTCTCTCTCTATTTTTCTGCTGCTTTCTGCCCTCGTGGCGCTTTTGGTTACAGGTCTTGCACGCTCAATATTGCAAGGTTTCGGATGCATCAAGTGTTTTGTTGCATCTTTGAACCTGCAATTAATACTTCATCAGTTTTCCAACGGCCTCGACATTGGAGGTTAGTTTTCCTATAACCCCGAAAATACGAAGAAATCTCAAGAGCGCAGTCGCTGAATATTCGCAAGTGTCCAGTGCTGCCAA
>CACVKI010141816.1:0-12545 GCA_902732785.1 Trichogramma evanescens | reverse complement strand
TTTTTTGATTTATTTCGTATTTTAATTCGCGTGGAAGCTTTAAAATCCAATTTCATTGGCTGGAATAGCTTTTTTCTTGTTTTTCAAGCTAAAAAATAAAATAAAAACCTGTTACTTGCACTATGAATCAATAAAAATTGTCTTATTAGCTTAGAGAAGATGGCAGGGCACGCCATGATAAACAGTAAATCGTAAAATATATATGACACTACAGGCAAGGTTTAGAAGCTTGCCTATCGCCTCTAGATAGTTGCAAACTTATTTTTGACATCTAAACTTAACATTCAGACGTTGGCCGCATGGATTTATAATACTTTTAAAATAAGGGACACCCTAGTATACACCGAATGCAATGCGCAACTAATAAGCCCCACGTATACAGCAGGCACATGCATATATGTACCGAGAGAGAGAGCGAGAGAGAGAGAGAGAGAGAGAGAGAGACAAGGAAAAGAGTGGGTGAAGAGGAAGTAAATGACTTTTGCGAAATAGATCCATCAGCATTATCGCTTCTGTAAAATCGCTCGTTGGCTTGCAGTGCATGTATGCACGTATGTATATATACGCCCGTGTCGTTTCCGTAATACGTTATATACGTAGTTTCGCACGCGTATATGTATCGCAGGCGGCTCAGGCCATCAAAATACAATCAATTACAATCAGCGAGATGATTGTGTATGTATCGTGAAATGTATATATGTATCACCATATCCTACGCGTTGCGATGAAAATTTTTAACTTTTCGATGAACTTTGTTAACAAAAAAAAAGTAACATTCAAGTATCGATGTACACACAACTTTCCGAAAAATAAAGTTTATTTTGTCGTCGTCGTCGTCGTCGCAGGATCGTTACTATACCTACAACTCGTTATTTTTTATTTCATTTTATGCGCCTCTACGCGCGCGCGCGACGGAAAAAATTGTTGCTGCGAGCCGTCAAAAATAGCCAATTCAGCTCTCGTCGTCGTCGTCGTTTCGTATAAAATTCAGATTAGCCGTGATAGGCGTGCGAGCTAACGTTCCCTACATGCATATATACCGGTCGTTCGTTCGCTCGCTCGCGCGCGTGCATTGGCGAGGCGCATATACATACGTCGTGTGTCATTAGCCGCGTCGCGCGCGGCGTATACTATACGACTCGCGCCGCGTCGCGTTCTCTAGTACTCGTACTGTACACGATGTGTATTACCGAATTAGCATAATTTCAAGTCTGCACGCGACGACGACGACGACCGAGCGAGCGACGTTGGGCTTGCGACGAACCGAAAAAAATAAAGAAAAAGAAAAAAGAAAAATAGGAAAAGAATATTTTTTTTTCTTTCCTATGCATTACGTAAATAGGGCGGCAATAGTGTGTGTGTGTGGGTGGGTGAGCGCCGAAAAAAATAAGAAAAAAAAAAGAAAAAGGAGAGAAGTTAAAACGAAAGTCTATGGGGGCGCACTCGGGCTCGTGTACCGGCGAATATAATTTGCATGACCAACCCGGAAGTCGTTTGATTCTTATCCTAGAGGCTACAATATATACGTATATACACACACACACACTTGAAGAGATTTACTCTATTACCATGACATCAAAGTGTATAGGTGTATGCATCTTTGTGTGTGTGTGTGTATGTGTGTGTAAGTGTACCGCGATATAGGCAAGAAGTCTCAACCTGCTTTGCCTCGGCTGGCAAAATGTGCTTCTCTCTACTTCTCTTTTCGATGGGTATATATACTTCGAGCGTCGGTGTAAATAGCCGCTGACACTAATTAATCGCACGAGTTGATCCTAACAAGTAGCGCGTCTCAGTCTCTGCTCGCTACTCGTTCTTCTATACGTCTCTTTCAAGTCTACCTTTGGCTGCTGCTGCTGCTGCTGCTGCTGCTGCGCTGCTCGAATTTATAAACCTTCGTTATGCTGCATATAAATACGAGCCGAGACGACGACAAAATATAAACGCGCAAAAGCGTAGTACAGACACACGGGCACAAGGCAGTCATTCGTCGTCTACCGTGTAGTAACAACATCGAGGTGGAAAGGAATGATAATTACGCTCCGCGCACGTCAAGGCAAAAAGTTACATCGCTGCAAATGATCGTCATTTCGGAATACACAATTTATACTACCGTGTACAGTAATTTTCGAATGAAAAACGAATGAATCGTCGTCGCGCTAAGCCTAAATTAATTCGAAAATCTTGGAAAACGAGTATGAGTATTAGCAGTACGCGGGCTAATGTCCAGAAAAGTAGCCGCGCTGTCGTTAATTTACGATCCTCGCGCGACTGCCGGGAAAAGCTAAATTGCCCGCGAGTCTTTAAGCTTATATATACTCTTTAAATCTTAATGAACAGCTGCTGCTCCTGCTGCTGCCGAGCACCCACCGCAAGTTCACGTAAGATAACAGCAGCAACCTTTGAACCTTTATAAGCGTCGCTAGCGCTTAATATACGAGCCTCGAAAAATAATTTAGTACAGTAGTACGTAGCGCGCTCGCGAAACGCGTTAGAAAGTGCTATGTATATGTATGTGTGTCCCCGAAGTACGACGTCAGCTTTGGTTTATACGCGCTCTCTTTGATAAATTACGAGATTCTCTTTTTTTCTGACTTCCGATATATAACGCTCTTTAACGCCAATAGGTACGCAGCAGCGGCGCTTGTATCGCCTTTTACGGCTTCTCATCGCGGCGTAGCCACGTTTAACGTCTGTGTCTGTGTGTGGGATAGAAAAAAAAACAGCTTGGACTTTTTTATCAAATAAGAAAAACTCGTTTTAAAACATTTCCGTATAACTTTTTATGTATGTATTGGTATATATTGTCGAATGCAACCTTATTTTTTTTTTGTTCGTATACAATTTACAATTGCTTAGGTGGGTAAAAAATACAATAAATAAAAATTTCTTGTTAAATCACAGTTAACAACAATTGATTTAATATCGCTCAGAGCAACCTGGTCCTCTACCTCCTCTCAGCAATCAACAATAATGCTTATTTATAATCCACATATAAACAGTTTCAAACTTCAATCGATCGCTAATTTTCTGCGCTGCCTCCTGCGATCTCTCATCGTCTTGCGAAATTTCTGAATGACCTCGGTGAACACGAGCGTACCGAGAAAAACGAAAGCCGTGCCCATCCAGTGATAATGGGTGAACGGGTTCCGAAAGTAGACGATGGAAAAGATGAGGGACGAGAATTTCCGCAGAGTCAGAATGAGGGTGACGGTGAGCGAGGTGCACTCGGTCGTCAGCACGAAGACCGAACTGATGCACAGGTACTGCGTGAGTACGTTGCCGATCAGGTAGGCTATCATTCTCGGCATCGCGAGGCCCACGAGAGGCAGTTGGATGGCCGGCGAGTTGGCGGCGATGATCGCGTGATCCCACAAATTCGACCACAATAGGAAAAAGAATGGCAGAGGCAGAAGGTGAGTGTAGAACAGAGCCTCGCGAGGATGTTTGCCGAATCGAGCGTAGAGATACTCCTGATAGATGCCCATCCTGGCGGAAATCAGGAGGGCGACGGTCAACAGGAGGATTCCTACCGCCAGCCAGAAAAGGTCGTTCAAACCGTCGATATTGTTCTTCGCCGCCACCTCTTCGTGCATCTCTTTGCCGCTCATAACTGTGCACAGGCAGATGCCGATGGTTATCAGCAGGACCGAGCTGTACTTGTCGGAGCGATACCTTCGCTTCAGTATGACGATGCCCATGATCATGTTGGCGATGAGGGCGCCGGCGCGAAATATCATGTGCAGCGGCATGGGCACCTTGAAGTCGAAGGCGTAATTGTTGAGCACGCTCGAGACGAAGAACATGGTGACGAGGGCCATGTAGCTCTTGATCTCGATGGTTCGCTGAGCTCGGCCGAATTTCCAGGTGAAGATCATACCCTCGAGGGATATGAAGAGAAACTGGCAGAAGGTGATGAGATTGCCGCTGCCCGGGTCTTCCTTCGTCAACAGCTCGAGGAAGACCAGATTCGAGCAGCAGCCCACGAAGACGAACAACACGGCCAACGCTGTACTAGCCATTTTGAGCTATCTGGCCGGTTATCGGGGAACAACGGTTCGAACGATTAGAATTCAACTAAATGCGCGGTTAAAAACAAAAAATAAAAAAAAAAAAACGACAGCGTGCACGGTTTACGAGGCGAGATGCTCCGCGCCACAAAAACGCCCGCAAACAAACCGATCTATTTTGATTATGATCCGGTCACGCGCACTCACAAGTGGTGCTTGCTTCCGGTGGTGGTCTAACTTTTACGAGCCCACGCTCGTTTCTCTCTCTCTCTCTGCGTCGCTCGATCAATATTATACGATTGGAGATATCGGCCCCGCGATGATGATTTTGCGTCCACTCCAGTTTTGTTGTCGGGGCTTTTTCATAAATAATAATAATACTTTCTCGATCGATGCATACCTGCAACATAAAAACAAACGATTGCGTTTAGTATAAAATTGGAGGTACGTACGAGCGATAAAAATAAAACAGTTTTCGATGGAATTCGTACTGTACTATAAGTATAAAATAAATCGATTCGAAAATATTTTGCGTTCACGTACACATAAATTTATTGTTAATTCGAAAGAGCATCACGGTTTTAAAAATGTATTATACGCAACGCTGCCGTGTTTAGGCGCGCGCACGCATTCTGTAAAATGGAGGAGGGAAAATCTAAATCGTCAATCGTGAATATCCGAAAATGTTTAGAAATCTCTTGTTTATACCCATTATTCGCGCAAGCGTGCACGGAATATGCGCTACGTCGCGTGCAGCGTTAGAGAGAAAACGTTCGAACCGATAAGCAGCTCGAGTAGCTGAGCAGCACAAGCAACAACACGCAGCAGCATCTACTCTCTCTATATATATATAATGTACGGTTTACGCTTATACGCTAAGCTCGCTGCAAAAGCAAAAGAGCTAGGGACATTTTCCTTCGAGAAAATGCGAGTGCGTGTAGCAGCGTCGGAGGCATGCGCGCATGCAGATACCATCGTGTTCTAAGCTTCATAGCTTCGCGTCGTTCCTCTCCTCTCCTCTTTTTTTTCTTTTTTTCTTTTTTTTTTTGCTTCTCTCGCTTCTCCCTCGAGGCCTAACTCTCGCTCTTTCTCTCGCGCTGCATACATTGTGTAGGCAGAGCTAGCTGTAGGCAAGGATACACACACTTACACACGTACACGTGCGCTCATGTAGAGAGAGAGAGAGAGAGAGAGAGAGAGAGAGAGAGAGAGAGAGATGTATACACCAATACTGATATAATGGTATAGCGCACACACGTGGAGACGACGACGACGAGACGCGATATCGATTGAAGCTCGCTAACGCAGCAACCCAGTGTAGTATAAGTACTACTGGTATAGTGTGCGGTGGCATAGTAGTGCACCAGTAAACTTGATGCGTGCAATCTGCAGCACCTACCCTATATATAATGTACACCGAGTCGAGTAGCGCACACACACACACACACACACACACATACAGCCAAGGGGGAGGCGGGGGTGGACCGGGGCTCGCTCTGTTACTGCGCTACAGCAGGCATTGCGCGCATTACACTTTACGCTTACCTCGTCAACGTCGCTCAAAGCGAAATTAAATTCGTGCGATGCTCTCTTACACCGGAGCTGCTGCTGCTGATGCTCCCTCCCGCATGGCTGTGTGTTTGTGCTTGTGTGCTGTACACTGCGCGACGTAGACGACGACGACGACGACGACGTGCACGAAATCGCGAAAATCTTATACCCTGCACGCCTCGTACGTACACACGCGCGCGCGGGTGAGATATAATATACCCACTTAACGACCTGTGCACACCTTCCGGTTCATTATTTTACATCTCTTTGATACAGAGAAATTATAAACTTCTCGCGTGTGTAGCTGTGAGTGTATGAGTTGTACACACGAACCTCATGGTATTCCGTCTTTTCCCGACACGTACACCGGGACTTAACACGTGTGAATTTTCCTTACGCAGCGCGAGACATATCAAACTATATATTTTCCCGCCTTCTTCTTCTCGTATTTTTTGCTTTTAATTTAAACGTCACTTTCTTTTCGCCCGCTGTCTCGCTCTTTAAATACAGATTTTTGTCGCCGCGCGACGACTGGAGCTGCAGTTAATTGCTTTTTACGCGCGCGCGCGGAAGGGAGAACATTGTTTCCAATTCCAAATCACGTTTCTGCGATTGACCCGCTTCCGATTCACTTCTGGCGCGCTGTATATGTATATATAAATGCCCTCTCTCTGGCTTTCGATATTACATTTCGCGCTAAAATTGCTGCTGCCGCTACACGACCTTTCCATGCTTGTGGAGTGCATGTAATGTATATAATATATATATACGATTTCTACGAAACGCAACGACCAATTGAAAGTCAGAAAATTTGTGAAACTATACACGGGCTCGTTCTCGACTAAAATTATACATACGCTATATGTACTAGTAGTTTCAGCAAAAACTCGATTGATTTATAGATCGCCGAGAACGCTATCGACACAAGCTCCTAAATATTTCAGCCTCTAGATATTTTTTTTGCTCTTCACCTCGCTCCTCGAAATTTACACGCCAATATCATTCAAATGCACCGCTGCGCACGGCACACGGTGGCTATAAAGAGATAGGAGAGAGAGAGAGAGAAAGAGAGAAGGAGAAAAAAAATAGTAGTCATCAGTTGAGTGATAACAATAAGACGCGCTGCGCTGCGCTCGCTCTCGTATCTCTGGGATATATCCTTGTGCTCGGTGCGGTTCTGGTGCTGATGGGTCCTCGTTTTCTCTCTCTCTCTCTCGCTCACTTTACTCGCTGCTGCTGCAGAGAGAGAAGCAGTGTGGCGTCGTCGTCTAGCTCGTCGCTCGGCGACGGCGTGTGCATCATAAAATATATACAATACTATATACATATCTGCGCACGCGAGCGAGCTGCTGTATAATAGAGTACGGAGAGAAAGTCCAGGCACATTCTCCTGCATCAGACAGTTTTGCGTTGTGTCGGTGACAAAACCTCTTCTCTCTACTGTATCCGCGCACATACACACACACACACACAGCAGACATATTCGCACGAGGCATTTCTAGGAAATGTGTAAGCGCGCAGCAGCTCGCGAGCAATCGCCACATTTGCACTCTCGGAGCCTCACACACACACATACCCACACATGTATTTATTTGCTCGTTTCTTTTTTAGACGCGACGACGACGTCGGCTTTATTTGGAATGTGCAGGCCTGTCAGGGTTCTCTCTACGGCGAGGAAGAAAAATCCCCGCGTATCTCTCCCTTTTCGCATTCATGTGTGTTTGCCGCCTGTCTGTGCGTGTATGTGTGTTAAAACCCCGCGCGCGTTTGGATTCGCCGCGCCGCAAGACGCGGCGCGCGGCAGCTGTGGGCTCAGCGGCAGCAGCTCTCAGAGTCGTTCACGCCTATCGATGCTAGCAGTCAGTCGAGAAACTTTTCCCATCGCCAAGCGATCGCCTCCTTTCACGGAAATCGACGATAAATGACGCCGATATGTAGATATAGGCAGAAATAAAACAAAGAGGAAAAGAATTTGCTTTTCGACGCACGAGCGCGTTTACTACACGTGCGCATTCATTGTTTCGCGCGCGCACGATTTCCTAAAAATAATTTCTGTATATGTATGTATGAATTCGGACGTACGTATTAATTTTTTCAGCCGTTCTCGAATAAATATACAAATATCGCATACCGAGCTTGGAGTAAAAGCCCACAGAAAAAAGAAGTTAGCTACTCTCTCGTATCTCTCGTATATATATATTCCCGACGAGCGAATTTCACGCTCGTTGTCGTTGTTTCGCCAGGCAGCTCGCTTCTTCCTTTTATTGTAACGATCCGTGTGCTAAAATGTTTCAACGCCGAATCGTGCAGTATTATTATATGTACAAAATCGGCATCAGCAGCAGAAACGAGAACGGTATAGAAGCAGCGCAGCACACGAGAGAAGAGTATAACGCGAGAATTCGAAATCCTCTCGATGTTTACCTCTTATAGCTCTCAACGGAGGATGCGTGCGTTACCTATATGTGCACATTCATATAACGCATCCCTTTTGTGAGTTGCATTTATGACGCGCGATGCTCTGGCGCGTATCTGCGCTCCGATTGCCGCACGAGTATACGAGGACGACTGCTATTGCCGCACTACTACAACTCGCTTCTCTCGCCGTCATTGTTCGTGCGCACTCTTATACAGAGCAGCACGGCGTGTATTGTATTAGCTGCTTAAATAAGAGCCGGACAATGAGAGAGAGGGAGGCTTTAATATAAAACGATGGACAAAATTTTCGGAAATTGGCTGCGTACGCGCGTGACATTATTATTACTATTATTATTATTATTGTCTGTAAGCACGCGTGTATCGTGTTTATTACACATACCTAAATACGCGAGCGCGCGCAATTGTCGCTTGTGGATGAAAATAGAAGTGGTGTATAATATAAAACGAGAGATGCTCAAATATTCGTATGTGTGCGTGCGTATTAATGCCTTGACGCAGGAGAGGAGAGTGAGAGAGAAAGAAAAAAAACAACGTAGAATTCTATGTATAGGCCCTTGAGAAACGAATAGCTACAGGCTGTATACTCTCTTTTACTCTGGCAGCGCAGCTAGCTAGCTATAGCTAGCACACGCGCGCTCGTTGTACGCCAAATGAACCGTTGAAAGCATTCTTCGCTCGTACTCGGTGTACTGCTCTGCTCCGGCTCTATTCTTTACTTTACAATTTCAACTGTGCGCTACTCGTTGCTGTATGTATGTACGTGTGTGTGTAGGGATGTGGAGCACCGACGAGGGCTGAGCCGAGGCGCACGTGTACGTGTACAAACCAAACTACTTCTTCCTTCGTCCTTCCTACTTCTATACTACTATGTGTGGCACCGTATAACAGTCACATCTTACATTTCCTTCTTCTCCTTTTTTTTTTATTCTCCAAACCGTATCTCACTTAGGCTATTTATTGGATACGTCGCTCTCGAGGATTGCATATACTCTAGTGTGTGCATTATATGTATAGGCCACTCGATTTACACACACCCAAACACACACACATGTACGCGTGTCTGCGGCGACAGTCATTTCCATTAGACGCGATCACTCGAGAGGATAATTCACTATTGCATTCAAAAATGAATCGTGGCACGACGACGACGACGACGACGACGATTCGAGCCTTATTGTTTGATCCTCGGAGCTTTTCTGCGTTATTCCGCCACTCTTGAAAAGGAATGCGATCATTGTCGCGCGCTGCGCACTTTCGTAATCTCCCAAGGACATTTTCAAGCCAATTCAGATCTTCAATTTACCAACGAGCTCGACTCGCTGTTAAATTAAAAGGTTAAGACTTTTATACTACTACCAGCGTATTTTCTATATATATATAGAGAGAGAGAGAGAGAAAAAGAGATCCGAGTGGAGAGATATACCTAGCCGTTTTTCTTTTCAAACGAGGAAGAAGGAGAGAGAGAGAGAGAGAGAGAGAGAGAGCGAAAAAGGGAAAGAGAAGTAGAAGTATATGTATAGGAAGAGCAGCAGGGCAGGACAATCAAGCAGTAGCAGCAGCAGCAGCAGCTTGTGCAAGAGACCGTATCAGAGAGACGTGACGCTATGCCCCACGTGTTCCTCTCTTATCTGTGCAGAAACGCGCGCGCTCGCTTGTCCAGTGTGTGCTGCCGCTGCTGCAGTCAGAGTAGAGTAGGTGGAGGACGAGGACGAGGAGGCAGAGGGAGGAGGCTTTTCTCTCTCGCAACCAACGCGTTCTGAATAAAGCGGATAGTCCCTGGGCTTATATGATGGAAAGCGCCGCCGCCACCGCCACAGCATCTAGCTAGCTAGCTAGCTGGAGCTAGGCGACGAGCATAGCGGCGTAGCTCCGCTGCCATGTGCAGCTAGCGTGTAAACGAGCGCTTACAACGCTACTTTACCCTCTACGTATGCTTATATATATATACGTACATATATATTCGCGTGTGCGGAGCGGAGCATCCCTCTGCCACTCTTATGGCTATTTCTCTTGCCTAGCTCACCTGATACACACGTATAACGTACGAAACGTACGCAGCAGCAGTGGCAGAGCCGTTATACTATGTACCTCCTATATATACACGTGGTATGTGTGTGCACCCCCCTCGCGGCGATTAATCTCAATTAAATTGGAGATGGCACACGCTAGCCTCGCGAGTCGAGAGCGAGAGCTCTATTATACACACCCCCTCGGCGCGAATATAAATTCTCGATTTTTTTATACACCCACACACACACACACACACACCTCGTTTAGCTTAGCATGGCAGCTCAGCTGAGTATCGAGTGAGAGAGAGAGAGCTTTTGGCGCGCCGAATAACTATTAACGCGCTCGAAAAATATTTATCGGCCGCTTCATAAACGTATATACCCGGATAACGGGCAATGATTGATATTATTCATTAGATGATTCATGCGATAACTGACTTTGAGTATGGTAAAAGCTAAAAGTTTCCTGGGAATGAGAGAGAGAGAGAGAGAGAGAGAGAGAGAGTGAGGGGATGAAGAGCAGCATTTGGCCGATCGAGAGGAAAATCGCTCGTGACGCATGGGTTTTGGCCGAGAGTGAAGCTAGACGAGAGAAAGAAACGAGCTGCTGTAGTACGACACACAGCCGGATGAATGTTATATATGCTTGGCTTAAATTCTTCCTCCACGGCTCTTATATGCTCTCCAGTCGCGTGTTATTTTCCCAAAAGCAGTTTTCTTCTCTCATCTTCTTCGTTCTCAGCGGCAGCAGCAAGCACAGCGGCGGCTTCTCCTCTCGACTACGAGCAGAGCAGCATCAGCAGTGAGTAGCAGCGAAAAAAGCTCCACTCGCGTAATGACTTGCTTTGCGCAAACGGCCAGAGACGTTTGTGAACCTCGCCTCCTTATATCTATCTCTATAGTACAACAGCAGCAGCTGCAGTGATAGCCGCGCGTCGTGGCCTTTTTTCTCCTCATTTTTCTTATCCCCCTACTCTTCTCCTTCTTCTTCACGATTTTATCCATAAAGCTACTTTATACTCGGGGGTTGACTTTTTTGTTGGGTAACACATACACACACACACACACACGTACGCATGACACATAAAAGCACATAAGTACGTTCTCTCCTTGCTCGAGATATTTTTCTGGACAACACGACGATCATCGCAGCGTATATAAGCAGCAGCACAAACACATACATACATACATAGCTCGAAAGCTTTTCCTCGCAATCAGTCACACACAGCGGGCGACGAGAGCAAAAGCAGAGGGAGAGATAAGAGAGAGACAGAAAAACTCTTGCCTCGGGGCACTCGAAAAGAAATTGCGCTCTTTATCGAAGGCAAAATTTTCGAGAGGTACCTGTCTGTGCGCGCGCGTTGCGTTATCGAGCGAAAAATTTTAATTCACTCGACCTCGTCGACCTCGTCGTTCTCGACCATATAACGCCGTGCGAGGCATTATGTGCACGTCGAGCTACGGCTCTCGCTTGGCTTCTAATAGGTTAACAGATTACGCCATGCGACAGCGCACGAGCATATCTCCTATCTCTCTCTCCTTTCCTTCTATATCAGGCCACAGCATCGTAAAAATAATTCATCACAGACAAGACCATTCAATAAATATCTTCGCTGCTGCTGCAACAGCAGCAGCTCGTGATTGAAGAGAGAAGTTGACTTTCGATCGCGTCGACACACGACACGCGCTTACGAAAGAGCGAGTGAGAGAGAGCGAAATTTCCATGCACCACCGCCACGGGTAGGTAGTAGTATATAGGTGGCGAGCTGCTGCTGCTCTAGCTAGCTAGCTCGCGCGCTACTTTGTGAGCTCCGATGATTGGATTTTATGCCGCAGAAATCGCTCGCCACGCACACGGAAATCAAAGTTCCAGTTCTGCTAATGCCGCGCTCGCGCGTGTACCAGATATATATATGGGTAACTCTTCTTTACCACCTCATTCCCCTTTTCGTTCGTTCGTATGACGCCAAGAGAGAGAGAGAGAGAGAGAGAGAGAGAGAGAGTAATTTCAGTTTCATCGCGGACGACTCTGCTGCTGCCGCTGCTGCAGCGCCGCACGTTTCGCGAAAAGCAATCACGCGCACAAATGGTTACATTCTTTCACTCGTTCTCGGGGCGAGAGCTTTTTTTTTTTATTTTTCCAACCACCGACGAAGCTTCTCTCGATATATATACAGGTACGGGGCTCGTATAATATTTGAATACACAATAGACCAATCGGTTCTCTCTCTCTCTCTCTCTCTCTCTCTCTCTCTGGGTACGTAGCTACACACACGTTTCACGCTTGCTCCTCTTTAAGGCTATTTTTCTGCTGCTTTCTGCCCTCGTGGCGCTTTTGGTTACAGGTCTTGCACGCTCAATANTGCAAGGTTTCGGATGCATCAAGTGTTTTGTTGCATCTTTGAACCTGCAATTAATACTTCATCAGTTTTCCAACGGCCTCGACATTGGAGGTTAGTTTTCCTATAACCCCGAAAATACGAAGAAATCTCAAGAGCGCAGTCGCTGAATATTCGCAAGTGTCCAGTGCTGCCAA
>CACVKI010141814.1:0-18658 GCA_902732785.1 Trichogramma evanescens | reverse complement strand
ATTCATTTACCGCGTATTGTAAAACTTTCGGTATAGCTGACGTATAAGTCAGCTAGTGTAAGGTAGAGGGGTAATTGTGTACATATAATACGCGTGAGATTATTCTTGAGTGCTCACTTGTGTAGTAGAGACGATACGAGAAGTAACGAGCATTAAATGTCGTTTCTTATTGTTACAGGTGAGAATTGTAAATAATAGTTTATAAGTTTTGTAAATAAAATTGGAATCTTATTGTTACAGAAACACAATTTTGTTCGTGTTTGTGTCTCCCTATACTACATTGGTCTTATATATACATACGTGCACGAAAGCGAAAAAGATTAGCAGCCAATATCTCAGGGCTGAAAACCTATATCTTATTGGCATTTGGCAGCTATAACCCCCTCTTGCGCCACGCGAGAATCTCGCTGCTGCTGCTGCTGTGCAGCTGAGACACGAAAGAGAGAGAGAGCAGGAGAGCGGCAGCAGCTACGAGATGGCGTGCAGAAAAGATCAATTTTAGATTCGCCGCGATTTATAACTTCCTCTAATATGACGTCGATAGCATCTACCGGTGCGCGCGCGCGCGCGCGCACGGGTCTGAGATCGCGCGCACGCCGCAGTAGTCGCTCCGCAGAGCGAGAGAGAGAGACTTTACCGCGCCGCGCACTCGAGGAGTCAACTCGATTATAACTGGTCCTAAACGAGAGAATAATAAAAAAAAAAAAGAAGAAAAAGAAAAGGAGTCGGAATAAGAAGCAGCTCGTAGCGGTAGCTCGCGCGCACACACATGCAAAGGAGCAGCACTGCAGGGTTTCGACCAAGTAGCAGCAGCGGCTATATAAACGTACGCCGAGGTTGTCCTTTGGGAGCACGTATAAGAAAGAAGAAAACGAGGATCTCGCGTGCTGCTGCTGCTGCGCGACGAGAGTCGGTCGTTTTTCGCGCGCTCATCTCTACTTATCTACTTTTAATATGCGCTCGCGTAGAAGATTAGCCGTGTGATTTGTGCGCGACAGCAAAGAGAGAGAGAGAGAGAGAGAGAGAAGAGTATATATAGCTAATGCAGCTCGGCAGCTCGAGCTATTATCCATCGCTTTGTTGGATCTAACAAATGGGGGTCCATCCCGACTCTCTCGCTTCGCGACCCTTCCTTTTTTTCTCTCTCTCTTCTCGAATGCAGTTCGCGTTACAATTTCTCCGCGTATACGGAACGGTTGTACATGCACATCGCGCGACGAGTCATTCGAGGTATGACAATTAATTTCAAGAGAACATGTGTACATTATGATCTTGAAAAAAAAAAATATCTCGCGCGCACACATAAACTCGCATCTGCTTATAATCCAGTCGTGAGATCCTCGAGGGACCTATGGGCTCGAGATAGACGAGTTAGGCTCGAATCGTCTGTCGTATAATATAATATATGCGCGTCAATCGCGAAGATAGGTGTACGCGCACATAATGCTATCGCACGCGCAGCGCGGCTAGACCCGCGCGTGCAGATATACAAATACAGCACACCTAGGCATATCGCAAGTTATTATGAGCCACTTGTATATATGTACGCGTTTATATATAGTGGGACTGCAACGAGAGACAGAGAGCAAGATGTGCCAAGGCACCAAGCGCGCCAAGGTAGGATATAGAGCACCTGCAAATTTCGAGATACAAGCTCTCGGGTACATATACACGTATACAGTCAGGGCTAGGGGTGGTGGTGTTGGTAGTGGTGGTGGTAGGAGGGTGAGAGTAAGGCGGCCGCGGGGGTGACTGGCTCATGCCTCTCGATATTCACGTAAACAAGAGTGAGCGAGGGAGAGAGAGAGAGTAGCGCCTAGGTAAGTATATGCCGAGGAGAAAGGGGATTGTTATCAGCGTCGCGCAGCGTCGACGCCCGGGAGCTCGCGTAGTAGTAGCAGCAGCAGCAGCAGCATAGAGAGCTTTGCGCGTTCTCTCTCGACTCGGCTCGGCTCGGCTCCGTTCGCGCGCGTCTTTATCGCGTTGGCGAGCGAGCGGAGCGCGCGAGAGAGTCTCGTTATCGGGCGTCCATTAGAATATCTAAATACCACTTCGCAAGAGGGAGGTAGGGAGGGAGCGCACAACAGCACTCTTCGGTGCTTCAGTTTTGGCTCTTGGCTCTCTGTTATTATGTATACACGAGGCAGCTTGTTGTGCGTTGCTCAGAGCTCTTAAAGCTCGCGCGCGTCACAAAACTGGTCCCTCTCTTAAATTCATTTCTCTTATCCTCCTCCTACCCCGCGGCGCACGCGTATATATCGTCGCGAGGTGTAGGAGCGTCCTCTAGGTTCTTGCGTATGAGCATGTCGCGGTGACACGAGATTGTTGTTTCGAATATTGAATGCATCATTGTGACCGAGTATTTTATTCATATTATACGTCAATTTGTGCACGAATAAGGGTGGTGCCGAAAAATAAATTATTAAATACATTATGGTTTTTTTATAGCTGCACGAACCGCGAACGTTTTGCCCCCGAGCTTTTCAATTTGTTAGAGGTAAGATAAGCCGCGCGGAGAAGAAGAAAAATGACGAGCATAGACAAAATCTGTTATCTCGGATGAGCTATCAATTTCGTTGTGAGCGATTAAATGCGCGCGCGTGTGGATGTGTGCGTGTGTACACTACGCGTGAAAATGTATATGCGCGCAGCTCCTTTTGGTCGCGTCTACATCTATATTGCATGTATGCGTTAGGCGAGCTTATCGCGGCAAGCCATACTCCCTCGTCATCACTTTTGCTTTTCCACGCTTCTCCTCGTCACATAGACATTTATGCGCGCGCGCACACACACACACACGTGCATACACGTGTATTTGTGTCCGTACGTACATAATAGCACAAGTACACCATCGTCGCCGCATACATTCGGATTTGGGTACGTATGAGAATCTCAATCTCGTCGATTCGCACGTACACCTAAACTATACATGGATTAGCCCGATCATAGCCGGTTCACTATATTATACGTGCACGAGGGAGTCCGCCCGATCGCGAGGAAATTAATATCTTACTTATTGATATCGAGTTAGACGCGAGAGCGAAATTAATTACGAATCTATTCTCGAGATAGTTTAAATTTCACAATTTCAGGGGAGAAAACCCCGATTTATTTTTCTCTATCGTACCGCGAATCTATCTTTGAGGCGCGCAAATTTCTTACGTATTCTCGAGGCGATAAGTTGAACGATATCGCTTCTATATAGTATATGCAGCAGCTGAAATATTAATCCGAATTCTGTACAATTGTTCATTCTCCAGAATTAATACTTTAAACCGCTAAATTTGAAATAAAATCTTTCAATTTTCCTCACATTAAATTCTCAAATAAGCAAAATTCTGAATATTGAACTATATCTACGAATTCGCCGTTGTACTGGTACATACATCACCCAAAGGTAATGGGTCTTTATGCACGCGAGATATAGCTTATAAGCTAGAAACTGAGCGAGTGCGCGGAGAGACTAGACAAGAGAGCGAGAGAATGGGGAGGGAGGTGTGGAGGAGGAGCAGGAGAAGAAGGAGGAGGATTGAGTATAAGGGTTAAGTTGTGCGGGACACCAGCTGGCTGGCTGGCCACGGCAGATAAGAACGGCGTAGATCCTTCATAGAGCCGCAGAATCCGCAGCGGCGCAGGACACCTTCGGCGGCAACTTAAACCGCGAGCTAGCTGCGCGCGCGTACGAGTATCTCGAGCTTATACCTTTTTTCTCGCTGACGCTCTCACGAACACACACGCGCACGAGTTATATTGCTCGCAGGTGGGTGAATTGTGCGATATATCGTATTATATGTAAGTATACCGCCAACTGTCAAGGTGTTGGAGGGCGACCTGACTTTTATCCTCGGAGAAATGTCCAGCTCAGCTGTGTCAAAATTATAATCTAGTAAATTCTTTCGATCGGGTAGTGTGATTACGACTATTTATTTTGGAGCGAAATTCAAGATATTATATATTCGTTTCAGGATAAAAGCTACACGAGTAATACTAATGCTGCAAAGTAAGCTGCTTAATCGCGAAAATTCCAACGGGAGTAGACGGTGCCGAACTCTAATAAAAAAGTAGCAACGAAAAAGCAGAGGGGTTGCAATCGCTAGCCGTACATACACACACTGCAAGAAATAAATCAATTCCCGTTGGGCGTGCGATCTTAATAAATGCGCAAGCTCGAAAACATACACACACATACACGTAAACATTTTTGCGGCGCAAGATAGAGGTGATTTCGGCATATATGTACAGGGTCTCTCTCTCCACTGCATAGTACATACACAGCTGTATTAAGCTGGGAAATGTCGTCGAAGCAGCAGCATCGGCAGTAGCAGGCAACAGCAGCAGCAGAACTTGGCAGGCAGCTAATATCCTCTTGGTCGCGCTATCCCTCGGTCTCATCTCAATAAATTCAATGCACGATATATACTTGGGTAAATCGTACACGTAGCTACAGCGGGTCGTTGCGAGCCGTAATACCCGTTAAAGCCAGTAGGCGACCCGCGTGTTTGCGAACGATCGTCTCGCACTTACATACACACACATATATACATCTATATAATGTACTTACACATGTATGTAATCTGCAAAGCTGCATTCATGTTTTATATATAAAAGGAAAAAAAATTTCGCCGTAGAATTGTGAAGTCACGGGTAAAGAGAGAAAGAACTTGTAGCACACGATAACACCACCCTCGAAATCGTGACGATAATTGATGTTTTCAGGTTTATAATAAATATTTTTTTAACATTTTCGACTGATCGAATAGACGCGAATGGATTTGGATAACGATATGAGTCAAAGATGTAAAACGATGTAATATACATTATTCACGATACCTCTTGCAGCTGACACTTTGACTTAAGCGTTATAATTTCTGGAAACTCACCTGTAACAAAAATTGAATGAATGATTAAATTTTGTGAGTATACTACTACTATATTTACTTAAAAATAATTTAAAGGTGGGGTAAGTTTTTCCACTTCGTGTAGTTCAACAGTGATTTAGATTATATACCGATATATAGCGACACGATGAGTATAACTACGGTCTTAATTGATTAGTCGCTTGCGGGAACAGTCCTAGGCAAAACGCGATCTAGTGGTTAATCATCGCATCATTTTCGTTCATGTTTACATTTCTAATAATGTATGTAATAATGCACAAAATTTAATATCGGTTACTATAATTTTAATGTCTGATTTCACATCAAATATGCAATAAATTTAAAGTTTTTTAAATTGTACGACGACACATGAGCAATTAAATATTAAAATGACAGCTAGATTGAAAGGATAATTATTCACGGTTATCAACCAAGCGATATCGCTACACATAGGGCTAGAAAATTTTCGGTAAGATACAGGATGGGCTATGTACAAACGTGACTCGAAAAGCAAAGATACGTGCGCGCGTCCGTGAAGAAAAAAAATTCCTCGTACATCTCGATGCGCGGTAATTTCTTAGCGATCGAGGCTCAGCTCAAAGATCACGGGTACGCGCGAATTCGGCATATCAAGATAGGCGCGCGCGCTCGAGAAAATCGCGCTAATATGGCCGTCCGAAGGGATATATCTCGGAATTGGGCGCCCGCGCCCGCGCCGCCACTGTTGGTACGCGCGCGTTAATGATGAGCTTTTCATTGAGATAGTTATATGCTTTTTTTCCTCGTTGGAGAAGGGAATTTTCGAGCCGCGAGATAAGCCATTCCTCGCAATGATTTACCGCGGGACGGGGGTAGGAGGAGGAGGTGCGCGCGAGCTTGATTCATACACCTCGCTCTCTTAGCATTCGCATTAGACTCTCGTCGCTCGCGCGCGCGCCATTCGATGTTATAAATATAGACCCCGAAGTATTATAAAAAATCGATTTTCTCGAAACGGGATTACCCATTGGACGCGCGCAAAGGAAATATTTTATTTCCCCATCGGTAGCCGATCTTCGCGGGCGCATTAAAATCGGCCGAGAGGGCTTCTATTATATGTAATCGGATGGGTGATCGTCGCGCGCGCAGCCCCGCGACACGAGCAAAGGTACGTATGCATAAAGTATATATTTACGAAAATATCACAGGCGCACGCAAGCCCGGGGTAGCGAATGGAGTTCGAACGAAACGCGCGCGCACACACACACACGCGCATGCGGCAGATTACACACACTTGGTGGTTATATTATAACGGCGAATCCGTATAGTGCAAAAGGTGTACGCGATAAAGAGCAGCCGGGTACGCGGGGCAAAAAAAAGGAGCTGGAGAAGAAGATAATACAAAACGGCGGCACACACGAACACATAGACAGGCTCCGGTGTAAAAGTTTGTGTGTGCGTGTGTATAAAAAGATTGGCTATCTATGCGCGCGAGCTTTCCGTGCTTATGTAACGCGTAGTAGTACAGCACGATAGGACTGCACTCGCGCGCACGCACGCACACACACACACACACATACACACAGATTGTCTCGTTTCGAGCGTCGTAGTCTCGTCTCATGGCGACTATCCTCTCTCTCTCTCTCTCCCACTCGTTCCTTTTATCTATCTGCTCTTTACTCTTTTTCTATCTTTTGCCCTCTCTCTCTCGTGCGCGCGGCACAGGGCAGCGATAAAAATAATAAATCATCGCGGAGTAAAACACCTATATATACGTATATATTATACACATTATACAGGCAAGGAGGAGTGAGAGAGAGAGAGAAGAGGCTGCAGCGCGAGCTCGAGTCGCAGGGATAGTCGCACCGTTGAGTCGGCTCCTGGTAGTGGTAGGTAGGGAGGAAAGGGCGAGCATGAGCGCATGCATTTGCCGATTTCGCGCGGCTGCTGCTGCTGCTGCTGTGGTGTCTTCGGCCCGATACGGAAATGGGCGCGCGTAGTGGAGAGATACGTATAGCAGTACTGCTGCCAAAGGGATGCTTCTCTGCTGCTGCTGCATGCGGCGCTCACTCGGTGGTATCTTTGCTCGCACCAAGACCCGATTAATAACGAGCAGTCGTTACTCCCCGAGAGCAAGAGAGAGAAAGAGAGAGTAAGACAGATAAGGAAGTGCTGCGTTGCTCTAGCTCTCGCACACATTCCTGCAAGGTGAGCTGCGCCACTGGCCTATCTACGTTTTTTTTTCTCTTTCTCTCTCTCTCGTTCTTTTCTCCGATCTCACTCTCCGTCCTCCCTCGACTTGTGTATACCCCCAACGACTTGCGAACAAGAGACCGAGACAGAGAGAGAGAGAGAGATGTACTTTGTTGAGCTTTTTGCGTCCCGAGCTCGATTGATATCGCTTACTTGCAGATATTATACGGCGCTGCAGCGCGAGACCGCAGGATTAATTCGCTGAATGCGGCAATTATTTTCCTATGTATATATACATTCGCACCATCGAGAGGTACGTATATACATTGTAAGATCGAGAGGCGATCGCTGAATTATGCGGGCGCAGCGAATTTGCGGTTGAAAATGCCTCCGGAAGATTTAATATAATGTGTAGCGTCGACACTTTCTTCCGAGGCAGCGCTCGAGTCGCGCGAGATACAATTAATCATAATTGCGGATGAATCCGTATCGCGCTTTGTTTTGAGTGATCATCGAATTATGTTACTCTAACAACAGACATCGCTGATCGGTTTAGTAAACAAGTATGGAATTTAGTTCGAGCTAGTTTAACATTTAACGCTGGTACAGTGAGACTTCAACTCGGCAAGATGAATTCTACGTTCAATTTGGTCGATAGGTAATTATCACGAAGCATTAAAAGTATGAAAACATCGTCGCATAAGTCTTATCGGATCTTAATCTCATTTCAGAACGAAAGATGTTTTCAACTATGCGATGCTCGATCAAATTTATTTTGATATAATTGATGAGGAAGAGTTCGAAAACGTTCAGTTTTCCGAATTTCGGCTAGAAAATCCAGTAAGTTCGATTCAATTATACACGTATGCGATTTATACAGTAACATTTTTTTCACGAAATTGTCAAATAACTCACACTTTTGTTCTAGATCCACGTTCCGCAAGATCGCGACGAATGTCACGAAAATAGACCGAACGACACATCGTCGATTAATCGATTTTCATTCACACGAAAACTCAATCATCGAAACCACGCCAGCGAGATGCACGATGATATCAAATATACGTGTGGCACGTGCCAAAAATCATTCGCCAAAAAGTGTCAACTCGGAATCCACATCGATACGGCACACAATAACATCAGCTACGCTTGTGATGCGTGCGGAAAGAAATTCTCAACGAAAAGAAGTCTCAAAACTCACATCGATGCGGTGTACAACGATGAACCATATCTGTGTGTTATATGCGTCGAGCCATTCGTCAACAGGTGCAGTCTGAAAGTTCACCTCGATACGACGCACAGTGGTGACGTACGCGCGTGTGACATATGCGGGGAGATGTACACAAGACACGATCTCCATGTACACGATCTTCGAGTCAACGTCGATAGAGTGCGTCAGGTACGGAGTGTAACCCACTCGTGCGATACATGCGGAAAGTCATTTTCACAAAAAGGTAATCTCACTAACCACATCAACTCTGCGCACAACCGTTTCGGACATGAATGTCACATATGCGGAAAGAAGTTCTTAACGAAGAGTTATATAAAAAAACACATCAATTTGGTTAATTGTTCTCGAAGAATCTCTTATTCGTGTGATATGTGCGTATATAAATGTTCAAACAAGAGTAATCTTAAAAAGCACATCGGTTCGATACACTATGATAGCAGAAAGAGTAATATTAAAAAGCGCATCGATTCGATGCACTATGATAGCAGACGTACTCGTGCCATTTCTGAAAAGACATTCGGAAAATGATTTGCAAAATCACGCTTACTAAACATTTAGTGTACAGAGCTCAGAGGGCCCATATCAGTTGAAGGAAAAACAACTCAAAATTTACATATGGAGGCCCAAACTTAATATACCAATGGTATACACGAAAAAAAAGATCGTGTTGTGCACTGCAAGCTCGTGGTTAAAGTTACAAAGAATCATTTTGTTACCCTAACTAACATTTTTGGTTACAGTAACAATTAGCAAATTTTGTTACAGAAAAATAAGTGTTTTATATTTTTACCATAATATACTCAGCGATAAGATACTATGGTATACTGTTTTTACCATAAAATATTATCAATTGCTGTAACAAAATAAGCTTTTTGTTATCGTAATTTTTTTCCGTGTACTTCGTGCAATGTACGCCTTGATAAATGTAAAATGAATGTTAAGTTATTACAATTTTCAGATAGTCAATTTTTTTACTTAAATGTTTTTTATGTAAACATATGTTAAGAAATATTTGATAATGAAACTTTTTATCATAAATTGTTTACAAAAAATATGCGTTTTATTTTTTGGGTGGTAAAATTTTCGCCTTGGTATCGTGCCCCACTTTTCCCTTCATTTACAATACACAATGTTTTTTTTTAAGAACCAAATCAAAAAATTTGAAAATTTATTCAACTAGTAATATATAAATAAGAAAATAGACCTATGAGTCTTGTTTTGGCAGTCGGAGAGTAAACACACGCTCGATCGTGCTGTCTCAGTCGCTACTTGGTTTTCAATTATAGCGAAACGGTGCTTAGTGGCGAATATAACAGTGCTTGATTATAAAGAAAAAAAATTTTAGAGGACTGTTAACGACATGATCGCTCGTCCATCTCCAAAACAAAACTTGTGCTCCAGCACGAGTAGTAATCCGGACGAAAAAAATACGAGAGAAGATCTAAATTCAGCGGATACAACTTTCGACGCGAGCGAATCGACCACCGAGCCCATCAACGTAAATAATAACAGCTTAGCTTCGGGTTCTCGAGTAGCTGTCGAATCAGAGCAATACCAATGGCCTACCATCGACCAAGCCATCGTCATTGACGCGATCGAAAACGTCCCGGTCGTGCAGTATCTCTATGCCCTTGGCGAACTCATCGCTCCAATCGATATAACCCACATATCGAGAATCTCCAGGGGTCGAGTATGCGTTTACGTGAGGAGCGTCGCTATAGCCGAGAAGTTGTGCAACGAAATACGCACGATTACCATAGCCGACGCGACGCGCTCCATTCGTCCTTTCCGCTCTCGCGGTTCTCGTAATTCTCGCGCCGAGAAGACCGACAGAGAAGCGGCTCCTATCGAAAGCGCATCTGCTGGATACGATTGGAAAATACACAGGCGGAAAAGAAAAAAGAATAGAAAAATACCGAGGCAGAGGAAGGACGGAAGGCCCGAATTGACTCTCCACTGAAGTCCCTCACTCGTGTAACCGAGAATAAAATTGTCTCTCCTCTGATGATCAGCTTGACTCGGTCAAGGAGTCCTGGAGTGTTTACGTATACCCTATGTGTTAGTTTCCTGCGATATTTGTGTGTTTTCTATTGTTTTCATTTTACTTTGTATTCCACATCTTTTTTATGATAATAATGTTGTTACATTGTTTTTTTAATAAATGCAGTGCACTCCTCGTTGGATTTAATGCACTTTAATATAAAAAAAAATTTCTATCTGTAATGCGTAATTGTTCTCGCACTCTCTGGCCTCCCAGTATCGAGAAAAAGAAGACCCAGATAAAAAACAGCTGCGGCGGCAGCTTATCGCTCGCCCATACAATACATAAGCAAAAGGTACAGAAGGCGGCATCGCTCTAGGGAAGATTTCCCTCGAGTCTTTTGCAAGTTCAAAATTCATCGAGAGACACGGTGTGTATATATATAGTGTAAAGCGCGCGCGCGCGCGCGCGAGAAGCTACAGGCTGCACGCGCGTAGATGCGAAGACCAAAGCTCGAGAGCTACCGATATATAGATATAAGTGTGTATGCGTGTGTGTGTGTGTGTGGGCCTTCAACAGAGCAGCGGCAGCAGTGTCAGGAATACAACATCGAGCAAGCGCAGCTGAAATAGGGAATGAATCGTAAAGCTGTCTGAAAGGTGCGAGCTTATCGCCAAGCACACGCGCGCGGCTGTCCTTTCGCAGCAGGCATAGAGCTCGCGCGCTTCACCTCTCTCTCTCTCTCTCTCTCTCTCTCTCTCTCTCTCTCTCTCTCTCTCTCTCTCTCTCTCTCTCTCTCTCTCTCTTATAACCGGTGTCTCTCCTCCTACCCTCCTCTACTTTGCCTTCTCATGATCTCTCTCTCTCTTTCTCTCACTCGTTGACGGAGCTACTTGCGCGCATAACTGCAATGCTGTTGTGTTGCCTACTCCGCAGCTACTGTGCTTAAAACTCCGCCATTTGACTAGTTTAAATATGAGGAGCAAATTTTCTCGGATTTCGAAAAAAAGAAGAAGAAAACTTTGTAAGTATGGACAAGTTGCAAAGCATTATAAGATATATTTTCACAATGTAGAATTTGTGATAACATTTTCATATAGAAATGAGATAAAAGTCCGATGGTATGCCGATCGTCCGGTCTCGATGCAGCTTGCGGCTATTTATTGGCAGTTGAAAGCTCCAGCTTTGAAAGCGTCCCACAACCACCTCTGCTCGAAAAATAAATATTAGTACACAGTACAAAACACATCGATATACGAGCGCGTATTTATATTTACGTTTTGAAAACTCTTTGGAATAAAAGCGGCGCTCGGTGAAATCCGATTCATCGATCTCAGGACACGGATTATAACGCGGAGGCCTTCCTCCCCCTCTCCTCTCTTTTCTCCCGCGAGAGAATGGAAATCCATATAGTCGACTTAATATTGAATGTTTTATCAATATATAACCACAACTAGTTAACGAACGGTGAATAGACCTCTAACACAGCCGATTCACCTGCTGCTGTCTGGTGTGTGATATTACACAAAGTCGACCCTCCTGAACTATATCAACGTGTACGTGCTGCTGCTGCATTATTGTCCTTTTTTCCCTATTGAATTTTCATTCACTCTTCTCTTTCTCCAGTACAGTGTGTACGTGTGCAAACGCCCATACACACACTAACATACACAACAGCCGCGGTATATATCGCATCGAGACAGCTTTGTTTTGTGCGAAACTTTTTATACGTATTGCGCGCCTCGTGCAAGCGTCGGGCCACAATACTCGAGAGAGAGAGAGAGAAAGTGCAGATAAACTGCCAATCGCTGCATACCACTCAACAATTGTCCAATACGTGTCATTTCAATTGATCGTTAATACAACTGCAGCTTCATTTATGCGAATCCCGTATTTCTTTGTGCTATAGCTGCGCTCTCGTGTGCTATGAGCTAGTGCAATTGCAGATGTGTTCTGAAGGAATCGTATGAATTGCACGTCAGATGTAAAATTTATACAGGTATTGAGTATAGAAGCGAACAATTTTATATTTTAAAATATTTCCGTTCGTTAAAAAAAAAAAAAAATAATAATCGAGAACACACCGCGCGCATTGCATATATAGTTGAGAACAGGTGCGATGCCTGGCAAAGATAAGGGTATGAGCCTTTCCGCACGTGCATATACAATACATAATATATGTGAAATTGAAAATTATCATTCTAACGAGATTATTAGCTACGACGAGACTGCAGGCGAGAGAAAATATTTTCTATAATAAATTTCTCTCTCTCTCTCTCTCCGCATATTATAAAAAAATATATATATAGGGGCACAAGTGTAAAACGGTGAATGTGCGAGCTCGCACATTATAGAATTGGTGCGTGCGGGTATATAATACAAACACACATTGCACATGTATACACACTCGTGTGCGCATACGCCACACGTATCTATAGGAGACAAAGCGATCGCTGTACAAATTCGCAAAAACACATCTGCTTCGGGTAATCAGTTCAAGTCATCGCCGAGTGCCGAGCGCGGCTGCAGTATGTGCGCTTCTTTTAGCCGCAGCAGCAGCAGCAGCTCCTCTCACGTTCGCGCACCATACGCGATATCGGCCGCGCATCATGGGTTCCAGGCACTCGTACATATATATATGTGTACACACAGACACACAGACACACATCGACGTATATGCGAACTGCACAGCAGACGGAGAGAGAGAGCCCGAAGTCCCCGAAGATGCGATCGGCCGGAAAGAAGGTAAACTTGTGTGTGTGTGTGTGTGTGTGTGTGTGTGTGTGTGTGTGTGTTTGTGTATGCTGCTGCTGCCTGGGCCCGAATCACGCATCGCGTGGGAGGCTTGCGAAATCGAGATTCTCGCGCGATACACACCTTCTCGCTCTTTCTCCCTCTCTCTCCCTCTCACTGCTTTACTATCTTTCTCTTGTGCCAAGTGATCGAGGAGAGCGAGGAAAGGATGGCCCTTGGTCATGTATACGTATATATAGCGATCGAAAGAAACTGCAGCAGCAGCAGCAGCGCGAAAGATTCGTCGTCGCGTCTGCGCCGTTGTGCTCCGTTGAGTCAATGGTATATAGGTGCATATACGTATACGTATAGAAAAAATCCTCTTTATAACAATATCGCTCTTGGCTTATCGCGCGCGGCATTGGCCGGCGCTGCGCATGTGGCTATGTAGCATGCTGCTGCTGCTGCCGCTGCTGCTGCCTCACGGCTTACTTCTTCGGCCTTATAATATGATTTGTTTACTCTCGGACACGAGTATCGAACGATATAAACCGCGCCCACCCTATCATCCCCCTCGTAATCTCGAACTCTGACCCCTCTTGGCTAATTGTTGTTGGCTCTAGATCAAAGATAACCGCGCGCGCGCGAGCGAGCGATGCAGCTCTCTTTTTCTCTCTCTTCTCCTCTCTTAACTCGTTTGGCTCGTTCCGTTCATCGCTCGGGTATTGCTGCTGCTGCCGTTGCTGTTGCTGCTTCTCTTCTCGTATCGAGAGATGCATATTGGCAATCAGGTTACGCCTACCGCATATTGACGTGGCGGAGAGTACGTACGCGACGGACGTCGACTGCTCTCTCTCTCTCGCTCTCCACGAGTTTGCGATCTTCTGTTCGATCGACCTGTGCACACGGGCGTATTTATACACGTATGCAGTATTATGTGTACCGAAAAACCACAGCTGTTTCGACGACGTGCCGATGTAGTCTCGCAATGTTGAAAGAGAGAATATTGGCCTATGCGCTCGCGATCGCAACCTTATCCGCGCGCGCGCGCGCGCGCGGGGCCCGGCCCGGATGCAGTCACTTATTGCTAAATTTCGAATTAGCCTCTTTTTGCCCTACGCGCGAGTGAATCAGTGCATCATAATATGTATTTCCGCCGAACTGCATCGCGATACGCGTGTGCACATAGGCATAATAATTCGCCGGGCCTCGTGAAATTTCATCTTTAACGGCTAATAATTATGCACATTTTGGATGCAGACGCTGATATAACGATATAATTCGTTTTGTATGAAACATTGCTTCGAACTTCGAGCTTTGAGTCAAATTTAGACCACTTCAAAATAATACGCTTACTCTTTGTGAAAAGACACGTGTGATTTTTGTCTCTGCGATATTTACTTCATTACAAAAAATGTATCCATTACATTGCACTAATGAAGAAATTTTTCATTTCGGAGCAGTATCAATTTTCGCTTAAAGTTATTCACCGCGCTCCTTCAATTCAATCGTCATACATTTACCAAAGTGACGAAGTAACTATAATAACACTTTTATTTATCAATTAAGGTGTACATCGAAGCTTTTTGCTTCGAGAAGTTTTACGATGTATACAGGTAACCCAGCCAGGAAAATAAAAGAACAAGAAGAAGAAGACGACGACGACGACGAAGCAGAAAAGGAAAGCGACCGCATGTACAACGGGGCAGGGTTGCAGCAGCGCCCACTGTATAAGAAATAAGAAATCCGAGAAGCTCTAAAATCGCGGGGATCGAATCGAGCCAGCTCGTTTGGCAATTCGAGGGAAGGAAGGCTGTTATGTGTGTGTGCGCTCGAGCAGCGATCGATCGTTTGCTGCACTTCTCTCGTTTGTAATCGATAGATCCATCAGAGCACACATATATATACACGCCTCGTCTTTCTCTCTCTCTCTCTCTTTCTCTTTCTCCTGCTTAAGAGCCAGTGCAGGAAGAGGCAAAAAGATAAGACTGTACACACACACACACACGAACGGTTATACGTATGCGCCGATCCTCATTTCTCCTTGGCTTTATATATACAATTAATCTCATTTTGCCCATCGGATTCTCCCACGTGTTAATTTGCTTGTTGGTTCGACGATCGGCACTGCTGCAACCCTCCTTTTTTCCTCCCTTCTCTACTCTATCTCCTTTCCTCGCTTCGCTCCACGTCTTATTTCGAGCTACTTTTTTCTTTCTAGGTAAGAATCCCTCCCGTGCTTGGTTTCGAAAAAAAAAAACGATGATACGCATACGCTACGTTGACTCTCCTGTGCAGACGAAACTCAATCGTCAACGCTCAGCAGCTCTTCTCTAATTATTAACGAGGAGCAACGCTGATATATGCACACGAAATTCATTCGACGAATTCGAGGATCTAATTCTCGAGATTCGATCGTGTGTGTGTGTGTGTGTATACATACAGCTCATCGATATATCCTTGCGGCCGCGCGCGTTACGAGGAAGATCGAGAACAGGATACGTTGCGCGCGCACACACACACGCACACGTTATACATATACCAACCGTGCAATGATGCATCGAAAGTACTACATCGTTCGATCGACGAGTTCAAAATCGAATGAGCGATTTCTCGGGTCAAAGAAGCGCGATGATCCCGCACACACACGCATACATACACATAATTTCAAAATACAGCAGCAGCAGCAGAAGGGTAAAAGGTATTGCATATAGTACGGGATGTATACGCATATATACGGGCGCGCGCGCGCGAGTTATCGCAACTTCACCGAGCGAATTATCAGACGATAGCGTCGTCTAGACGATGCTATCGACTCCTATATCGCGACGCATATATCTATGTGTGTGCGTGTGCGCCTACACATATACATATAATATGTATGTATGCTTACATCCGTGCGGAATACAATGTATACGTATAATACACGTAGATAGACTCGAGTAAGACCCATGCCCTTGTGGAATGTTGCGTACGGCGCGCGGGATAGCATCTCGCGTGACGCCAGTAGGGCCACACAAAAAAAAGAGGGATATAAATTGCGCGAGCACATATAATAAGAGCATCTCTCTCCTCCGAGGTGTGTGCGAAACTTTTCTAATAACGCTGTAGACGCTGCGTGCGTGTAGTAGTAGTATCTGCGTGAACCGACGCGAAAAGCGCAATAATAATTCGGATCGCATCGGTGGGATTATTTTGGTCTGGATTTATCAGTGGCGTTTGTAACGTTGCATCGATATACGAGAAAAAAACTTATGAAGTGCGATCGTCCCGAAATTCCCATGATTTCAGAGTCTTATATACACGGGACAGATGGTAGACACGCGTATATCGTACATTATATGCAGCCGTCGCCGCGCGCGTTGATATTGACCAGAAGCGCACGCTGTACGCTGCAGTTGCGAATCGCATCGGCGGAAATGACGTCAGGCGCGCATTCATAAGTAACGATCATCTTCAGCAGCGAGACGCATTCGTTTTTGATACGATTAATGCCTGCGACCTCTGTGTGAGTGCGTGAGTACATGTGTGAATGCGTATAGAAAGCGAGAAGATCGAGAGAAAGAGCACTGTATAAGTATTGCACGATATCGAGCTAATCTGAACGAAACGTCCTCTTTAAACTGTGACGTCCTATTCGCTGCACTCGTGCGACATTATACTATACATCATAAGCTGTTTCAACTCGTCCCACGCGCGCGAGAGTCTTTACGTTCTTTAAATCGCTCCTCGAGATCGACCAAAAAAAAGTATACACAATCGTAATTCGTAACAGGTTGAGTCATACGCTGGCAAATTTGTCCGATCGTAAGAAAACGATAAGATGAGAGAGAGATTCGATTTTTATTGTTTATTTATCAGTAAATAAAATTTCGCGATTCGAGATCTCGATCGACACGAAATGTGTAAATAACGTAATACTTGGCATCAGATAATGTTTTATTGATCTAGTTCGGCGATTAATTATCAACAATTTCGTTATTAAACTCATCGCATTTCGAGGCGCGTTTCTTTTTTTTTCGCGCGGTCGCACTGGAAGGTCACAGGCAGCCGGATTGAATGCAGTAGGCCGACCATTTAATATCGTAATCCTATAATTATTGTACATTGACGCCAAGAATATTTAAAATCGATCGAGGACAAACAGTGTCGGTTCGCGACTCGTTACACGATAATACAATGAACTTACGCGCAAGCCGGTGGCACTTGGTCGGGGCCGTGGTGTCTCTCGGAGCATCGCCGCAGGCTCGCTGGTGTTCCCATAAAATCACACTAGTCATGATGGCTACTCGCGATCGAGTCAGAAATCCTACTTCGCTTACGCTTTCTCTCTCTCTCTCTCGCGTGTCACTGAGTTTCATTCAGCTTCGCTACGGGCGCGCGCATGACAAAAAATTACACCAGCATGAGTATACTCACATCGGTATGATGACACATTGATACACACACACGCGCGCAGACATACACTTACAATGCACAATGTAATTAAAAAAAAAAAAAAAAAATAGTGAAGTCGTACAACTGCACGGGTGCAACGAGAGTGCAAAAGCTCGTTCGCACTCAAAACGTTCGGTAGACGTTATAGCCGTGGACTAATAAAGTTTTATTTTTTTTTCATACATCGAACGTGCAACGCCTCACATAAGCCACGCGGCTACTAATCTTGTGATCGATCTCGCGAGGCGATAACGATCGCAGCGAGTTGGATGTATATCGGAGATCATCGTGAGCAATGTTTTGTATATATATATATATGCTGCACACACATAAACGCACACACACACACACACACACACACACACACACACACACATAATGTATAATATTAAAAATTCCGGGTCTTTAATGTGTACACTGAAAGAAATAACCATACTGCGTCATGAAAAAGGCTTTGCTTGGCTCAAGAAATACAAAAAATCTTGAGACAGGCTAAAATTTAGCCTGACACAGTGCAAAAGTGACCGCGAGTCTGTGTGGCAATGACTCGCCACTGGGCCATCGCAACTTCGTGTTCGCACTCCGAAATTCTCGCCTACGAATTATAAAGAAAATAAAAACCAACACGCATAATGAACTGATTTGGCTTTCACACCTAACTCACGAACACTGAACAATATAAACATTAGCCTGCACTGCAATCGAGTAGACGGCGTGCAAGCAGCAGCAAGACGCGTCCTACAACTTTTTCGTGTTAATTCTCATAAGAAGAAATTTAGTTCGAGCGGCCGACGCTGGCATTTTTCTAGGACGCGTCCTATTTTTCCATAAGATTACGTGTAAATGGTGACGGTAGCGCCACTCTAAGCTCCGCCCAAACGCTCAGAGCGAATACATACTAACGGCTCCTACTTCTTTCGACTTTCACTTTTTAACCGTTTCTATTCATATTCGGCGTCACACGCGTCTCGTATAAATTTCATTCACATGTTCACTGACTTCGGGTCAGGGATCGTAGCCTATGCATTGAATCAGTATACTTCGCGACGCCGTACTGAGAACATCATAGACAATCTCGTCGACTGATTAAAATTAAAAAAGTATTCCACGTTATAAGTTACAGTGTTGTGTATAAGTGTGCAGCAAAATGTTTAACGCCAACGAACCCGCTATAAGTTTCGGAAATCAAGAAAATTTGAAGAGGATACGAGAAAATTTTGATTGCAG
>CACVKI010141809.1:0-18061 GCA_902732785.1 Trichogramma evanescens | reverse complement strand
GAAGCAATTAAAAAATCTGAAAAAATTCACAAAAATACTTTTCAACAATCCAAACAATCTTGAATTTTTTCAGATTTTTTGAGTGCTTCAGGCCTAAATCATTAAAAATTCTGAAAATCGAGATACGGCGATATGAGCCGATGTAGAACTCGGAAATTTTTTCAGTTTTTCAATGCGAAAAAAAACTGGTGATCTTTTGATGATGGGATGAATTCCATTTTTGTCCGAATTTCTTCTCGCACTTGTCGCATACGTAATTTTTGCAATCTTCGTGCACTGTTACATTCTAATAAATCACTGAAGAATGATAAGAAAAGGACTCAAGTAATTAAAACATTTTTCAAATAATATCTCTAGTAATAATAGCATCCAACCATTAGAAACTAAACTGAAAAAAATAAAAACACCGCATCACGAAAAAGTCTCTGCTTGGCTCAAAAAATGCATTCTTGAATTCTTGAATTTGAGCCAATTTGACAGCGTATCCGAGCGATGACTCGTCACTGGGCCTTTGCAAATTCGCCATCCGCGATGTGTGTGTATGTGTGCGAGTGTCGACAGTCTCGTGCCGCAAAACTCTACAGTCTACATACGACGTGCATTGCTGCTGGCTGCTCGCCGTCTGCTTAGTGTACTGTAAATCAACCAGGAATTTGAATAATTGAATTACCTTTTTTTTTCTTTCCATTGATCGCCGCTAATTAATGCGGATTGACCCACAAGAGATCTACAATAATGAAGGTCATGCCTGATAATGGCATAAAAAAAAACTATCGAATTGTTAATGAACCACTTGAATAATTACACAAATAATTTAAAAAATGTCGAGTTTTTTTTGGGGGGCTTTTTCAGGAATATAAAATGAAGTCAAAAAGAAGTCGCAACTCAGTTTAGTTTCGGCGATCCACGAACTGAGACGATGTCTACCCTGGCGACGTCGTTTGTCGCGATCGTCGCGGTCCTCAACGGCATTATTTTACTCGGCTCGGTTTCACCCGTCTCGGCCTATCGGAGTTTATCGTTCGAACGCAAGCTCGGCAAAGATTTCCTAAGGTTCAGTACGAGTGCCGTCAAAAATAGCTCCGTCTATTACGGCGTGTGCGATGGAAACGGTTCGTACGATGAGAAAAATCGACTAGATTGTGTGCTACACCGCGCGAAGGGAGATTTCTCGTGTGGCAGGCCGAAGGAAGACAAGTGCGACCTTATATTACGATAAAGTGCGAGTTCGGCGGCCGGCTCATTTGGGAATTCATTAAAATCGATCCGCTTGGCAGGGATCGAGCGATTGTGCGTTGGGCCGAGGAAGTAGGAGACACGGAGCGGACCGAACATAGATTCCGACTCAGCATCGTCGACTTTTCTAATTGCAAAGTCACAACGACCAATGCCTCGCGAGATCTCGATCGCTTGATTAAAGGCAAAATTATCAAAGATCGCGAACAGTTGGATGCTGTGGCTGGCATTCGAAACAGCGTTTATTACAGTCGTACTCCGGCAAAGGATGATTACAATTGGCCAATGTATCGAAAAGGAGAAGATGATTTTGAAATTGTGTCAATTGTCTACGGTACAAAGCCATTCTCAAATAACTCGGAACGCGAGTATGTGGAAGTTCTTACAGCATCGATCGATGCCGACGGAGTTGTTGCAAAAGTCGACACGTTGCTCCCTCCTACTTTTTCCCCTCTCACTCTGCTTGTTTATCCGTTGTCGAAGGATCAAGGCTACTTGCACATCGCAAACGAGTCCCCGAAATATCCGTCCTGGAAAGAAATATGCTGTAACACCATGACTGTGTCACTTATCCAGCCCAATGGTAATTGCTAAAGAAAAGAACATGTGTTCTGATTTTCCCTACTTGAATTAATGTTAATGAGGTAAATATTTTATGTTTTCAGGTCAAAGGCGTCATTTGACTCACGTCCAGGATGTTCACCCCGTAGGTTACGCCTCGGTCTCGTTGGACAATGAAATGATCGGCATATGCGTCCGACAGAACGTTACGACGATGCAGTGCACGCAGTTCAGGCTCGACGACCAAGATATCAAATGGTTTCCGGTCAGCCTCTATATGGAAGCCGGCGATGTATATTACGGTGCTGAGGTTAGACAAGCCATCTACAACTTGCCCCGAGGCGAAGGATTTCTGACTAAAATCTTTCGCCAAGTTTTTCGACCTGATGACGAGTATCTGCTGAAAGTAGGTCTGGATGGAAAAGTCAAACAATTCTTAAACCCTGACATGCACTGTTCTGACCTTACACCCCAATTCAATAATATTTTCGAAGACGATCAAGGCAATTATTGTGTGAGCACCACTTGCCTGAATGATGATTTCGGCATAAAAAGAACTTATTATGTAAAACTACAATCGAAGTGTTTCGAGCCGGAAGATTTTAAAAATATTTCAAAGTATGAGGTGATCGCAGGATTCGCGGCTGGTTACCCAAAAAGAGATAAATTCCCATTTGAAGGCCTATACAAATATGAGCTTCTCATCGAATAATAAATTTATAAGCCACTCGTCGAATAATAAATAACGTATAGTTCTGAATTTGCATGTGATTAAAGCAGTTATTGACTACGCCAATGTTTAATTTTTTCTCTTTAGCGCATTAAAATCGTATTTAAGCGCCGTATGAGGTAATTATATTCACAATTTGAGCCATTCCAGGGATCTGCTGTCACGGCGCACAGTATTCATTTTTGCAAAAAAAAAAAAAATTATCACAGATGTATCGTTTGTCGTCTGAAATAAAAATGTCTTGTTCACTTAAATTATTTTCCGTGATAAATTCTTCGGATTTCTTCTCACTTTTATCCATTTTAGTGTCGGAATTAAACAATGGATCTTTCTTTTTGGTGCCTCGGGAATTGAATGAATAAATCTAATCTTTTGGTATTATGGCTTGTTTTGTCGAGAAAGACAACATTTAAACTAACTTTCAAAAAAATTTAAACTCTAAATTTGTGACGATTCCATTGCGAAAGTTTGTTGTAAGGATTATGCTGGAATTTTTTAGAATTTTTTAAATAATTTTGCAAAGCTTTAAATATTGCTCAAATAATTTTAAAAAATTCCAGTGCATTATTATAGCTATTTATTGAAATTGTTCGAAGAATACATTTTTTTCAGTTTTTTTTTAAACATTTTAGATTTTTCAATGTCTGTTCTTTTATAAATAAAATATAACAAAACATTTTATAGATTGAAGTAGTGAAATTAAAAAATTAAAGAGTTAAAGATAAAAAAAGATGCAGTGCCAGATGCAGACCCAAAAAAATCTCATTGTAAATCCTTTGAAAGTTATTGAGCGCATGGACAAATCATGTGTCAAAAATCAAAAAAATTTCCTGGTATCCTGTTATTTTGTTTAAAGTCCAAATACTAGACCACCGAATGTAGTGACAAACACGAAACCACGAAAAGAAAAATACAATTTCTTAGACTTTTGATGAATATTTTTTTAACGACCTATTATCTTATCCTCTATACAATTCCGGAAAAACAAAGTTGAGCATTTTAAATTAATTTTAATTAATTTATTAATTTCAATTGAGTTTTACTAATTTCGTTTGAAAGCTTTGTCTTTTCGTGTAGTAATTTAGATATTTGGTATTATATATAAATCAATCTTAAAAAGACCTTTAATTTCCCTATTTAAAAGTTTTTATTGCTTCAAAATTGACTGATGTAGAGCCGTTTGAATATTGCTGAAAATCCGCAAAATTAGCTATTTACTTGAATTACGGTCAAGATGTGGCTTTCGACGAAAACCTCGGGATCAATTTTTTTAAAAAAAGTACTTTTTGAGACAAAAAAAATTATTCCAACCTCGTCTTTGACTCGTCAAAACTCCCCCTTGTAAAATTTTTCAAAAATCGCCAAAAAACAGAGAGAAAAAACACGTTCATCAACACTCATTTGTCGCTAGGCACCTTCAAAAAAATTTTTTCGGGCTAAAACTTTAGGAAAAGTTGTTTTTCATGTTATTCAATACCGTACATTTTTTCAAATTTTTTTGAAATATAGCAGCGCACTTTTTTTTTAAGTAAGAGAATGACCCACAAATAAATGCAGGAAACAGGTGGCGAAAAATAACATGCGCACTTACGTTGTAGTACTCGACATTTTTTTCAAAAATAAAACACCACAACGACAGAGTACGAAGGTGTAATAATTAAACGCTCGAGGTACCGGTAAGCCGCAATGATTAAGGCACATTTTTTATTAATTTTTTATTAATTAAAAAAATATGTACCTGTATAAGTATCTATACATATTTACAATTGTCAAACATCATTTTTTCTCGACATTGTGGCATACTTAATTTTTGCCACTTTCGTGTATGTTTCTTTGGTGTCCGAGCAAATGCGTTTTTTGTCCAAATTTTTTCTCGCATTTCTCGCAAGTGTAGTCTTTGCGACCTTCGTGTACTGTCTTATGGTGCGTAAGCAAAGTCGATTTTACTCCAAATTTCATCTCGCATTTCTCGCATGCGTAATCTTTACGACCTTCGTGTACTGTCCTTAGGTGTTACCTCAAATTGCTTCGATCCCCAAATTTCTTCTTGCAATTGCCACACGCGAAATCTTGGCGTCCCTCGTGTATTGTTCTCTGGTACAGAAGCAAATGCGATTTTCGTCCAAATTTCTGCTCGCATTGGTCGGTCACATGCGTAATCTTTGGGGATTGTATGTACTGTCCTTTGGTGAACGATCACATACGTTTTTTGTTCAAATTTACTTTCGCATTTGTCACATACGTAATCTTTCCGTCCTTCGTGGCTTCTCTATTGGTGTCGGATCAAATTGCCTCGTTGACCAAATTTCTTCTCGCACTTGTCGCATGGGTAATTTTTCTGACCTTCGTGGACTATTTTTTGGTGCTTCAACAAATCTGATTTATATCCAAATTTCCTCTCGCACTCATTGCATGCGAAATCCTTGTGACCTTCGTGGGCTAATTTTTGGTGCGTAAACAAACCCGATTTTTTAAAAAAATTTCTTTCGCACTTGTTACATGGGTAATCTTTCTCTCCATTAGGATGTGTATCTTGGTGCGTTATCATGCTTGATTTTAGTGTAAATAACTTCTGGCAAACATCACATATGTATTTTCTATCGTCTAATCTTTTTTTATTATGGCTTGTTTTGTCGAGAAAGACAACATTTAAACTAATTTATTTTCACAATGATTATGTTCACTGATCAGTGCTTCGAGGGGCAATGTCAAAATTGTTAATGATCATATTATTTAGAATTAAGTTACCAATTTATCTGTTCACACATTTTTCTTACCTCATTTCAAAAAATTTCAAATTCTAACTTTTATTGAAATTGTTCGAAGAATACATGTGAGTTTTTTCTGATTTTTTAAAAATATTGTAGGTTTTTCAATGTCTGGTCTTTTATAAATAAAATATAATATAACATTTTTTAGATTAAAGTAGCAAAATTAAAAAATTAAAAGATAACGATAAAAAAAGATGCAGACCAACAAAAATCGTTAAAAAAGTTGTTAAGCGCATTAACAAATCATCTGTACTTTCCTAAAAAGTTTCCTGTTATCCTGTCATTTCGTTTAAACTCCAAATAATAGACCATGGAACGTAACGACAAACACGAAACTACGAAAAGCAAAAATACAATTTCTTAGACTTGTGATGAATATTTAATTATCGACTTTACATTCATTTTTTTATTAATATTCTAATATATTTTAAGTTTTTAAAAAAATATATTATATATTTACAAAAAAAATGACTATTTTAATTTTAATATAATTAATTAATTTTAATTGAGTTTCAATATCGTTTTGAAAGCTTTTATTTTTCTTGTAGTAATTCAAAAATTTGGTGCTATATACAAATCAATTTTAATGAATTTTGATAATCATTAAATAACGTCATTTTTTAAATATTACTCATAATATGAATTAAAAATTTAATATAAAAGTTTCCTCGCTGTCGCTTTTTAAAATGTTGAGAGAAGGGAGTAGATTAACTTACTCAATTTTCAAATCAAGAGCATTAGGTAGGTATTTTTTAATCTCGCAGCAATACAAAAACTCGATCATTCAAAAAGAGCTAAACTCGTCACTGACGAGGCCTGTGACATTCTGAAATAGCTAGTGGCGCAGTAAGTCCAAAATGTGTCTGCGCCGACTGCATACGCGCCGCCGCCGGCTCTATACGGTTCCTGTTCTCTTTAGCTCGTTCATTTCACTTTGGGAAGGCTTACGGGAAGGACAGCCGGCCATGTGGCGGTCGTGGTCTTGCAGTAGCTCGAATCGGTTCAACTCAATTTTACTTAAAATATAATTTTTTTTTTAACCTTTTACGTTATTATTTACAAGGTAATTTCATTTAGAGTTATTTTAATATTTTTGTGGCATTAATTTTCTTTTCGTCGACTTTTCGAGCTACTGAGGCCAACTCACAATTTGGATTGCACGAGGTAATTATGAATTTTCATTATCTTGTAGGTTATAGAACGGATTTTTCGTTATCCTCGAATATCTCTTCAAATCATAAAATTAGCTTCAATGATCCAAGTTAAAATAATTTTTAAATAGTTTCTTTTTACGTTACTTTTGATATTTTTTTATTTCCAACCTACTTAATCTCTATGAATAAGCTTTTCATTGAATTTGTACATGATGACAAAAACACACCGTAGAATGAATAAAATGATTATTCTATTACATGCACTACCAGCTGACGAATTTTAAAACTAATAAAATATAAACTTTATAAGAGTTGGAACCAAAACTAATACTTTTGTATTTCATATGTTACAGGTATACTCTGGACGATTGAGGTGAGAACGTGAAGTCTTCATTACTATATCATTTTTTTTAAATAATATTTATTGAATGTGAATTCAAAGTAAAAAAACTTATAAAACCATTTTTGATTTGAATAAAAGTGTTAAAAAATAAATAATTCATGTCTTTATTGCAGTGTCCTTTCCTTCATCTAATTATTGACTTGTTAATTATCAGACAAATATCATAAAAATCTTATTGAATAAAAAATCAACTATTTCTTCATTAAAAAAATTAGTAGTTTAATGGACTCTAATATTACTTCATTTATAAGTACAAAAAAAAATTACAATGAGTACCTTATTGAAAAAATAGCAATATTAATTACAATATCAATTTTTGAGATGTTAATCCTTGTTAGTAAAAATAAGCCAAATACAATAATCATTTTTATCAAAGCGCGTGAGAAATGCTAATGCAATTGAAAAAATTCTCTTTTAAAAAATCACGTGAAGTCATTTTATTCTTTAACTGATTAGTCGACAGGCATTGGCAACTCGCTTCATAATCGGTCGAAATGTTTTAGTCAAAAAGGCCATGTAAATCTATCAATAAATAATATCAATGTGGTGTTCGATAATTATTTTACGAAAATTATTAAATTAATTTTCTAATTTTGGCATTAGACTAAATAATCTTCAAACATCAATCATTAATTTTTCGACATTCAGTTGGCATGGCACACGTGCGTGTGTGTTTTAAAATAATGACGCGCACATAGCCATGTATATTAACCTAAGTTGATCACACGGCACTCGTATCTACCTTTTTTCTGTTACCGTAATGATTTCCGAGGTTTGATACACACGAGCGCGTCTCCTGTTCGCTAATGTGCCTATTGTCAATGAAAAAAATTTCGTAGAAATGTTCTTTAAAATTATAAAAATATTACCTTAAAATTTTATAATGATATTCGCAAAGAAGAGAGTTGTAACTAATAACAAGATAAAATTGTATAAAAAGTATTTCAAATAATTTTTCAATCCTTTCTAACTTTCTATATGAGATAAACCTAAAAAAAGCAAGAAAACTATTCTTAATTTCTATACGAGGGTGCATTCACCCCAAAAAATTGATTTTGTTTTTCAGACAAACTCGTGTCAAAATCGTAAAAAATCGTAATATTAATTTTTTAGATGTTAACCCCATAGAATTATGTCTCGTGATTAGACCTGCTTTGAAAAATTTAATTATCTTTGTCATTAACGGCGAAAAAAAAGATTCCATTCATACATTTTTTTGTAGTTCAATACTGAACATAAAACACGTAAGTTTAGTGATGGTTTATGGAGCTCGCCAATCACGCCATAGCTTGGTCAAGGTAAATTTTAAAGTGAATATTGAAATTTGTTGTTATCTAAATTAGGATCTATTTACTCGATGTTTTTTATTTGAACTCAATGTTGTTTATCAGGACTTTTTTTTCAAATATTTAGTTTTAGAAGGAAAAAATTTCCTCGAAGAAATCTTTACCAAATTAAAATTTTAAATGGTTTCAAATGTTATAAGAACAGTATATAACTTTAAATTAATAGTAAACATTATGAGCATAAACTATTTCGACATTGTTCTTCGAACACTAATCATGTTTATAGGGAAAATAAATTAGTTTGAATGTTGTTCGAAGAAACAAGCCATAATACCAATAGATACATTTTACTCAATTTATCTCCGTGTCACTAAATAGAAGGATCCATCGTTTAATTGAAGCACCAAAATGGATAAATGCGAGAAAAAATTCGAAGAAATTATCTCAAATGATAATTCAAGTGAATACGACATTGTTGTTTCAGACGACAAAAAATATGTTGGTGACACTAGTCAGGAGGTATTTACACTGGAATCAAGCATGAGAACTCAACGAGACACAAGTCAAAATCAACAAATTGGTTATCCATGTGACCAGTGTAAGCAGACATTTGTGAAAAGATCGATTTTGTTTACGCACCAAAAATTCGTACACAAATATAGCGAAGATTTCACGTGCGACGAGTGCAAAAAGAAATTTGAGTTTCGAAGTCATTCAAGTAGGCACCAAATATCGGTACACAAAAATCGAATAGATTTTGCATGCGACAGGTGTGAGAAGAAATTTTTAAAACAATCAAGTTTATCCACGCATCAAAAATTGGTACACAAAGATCACGGAAATTTCACTTGCAAAAAGTGCGAGAAGAAATTTGAGTTTCAAAGTCATTTGAATAGACACCAATTATCAGAACACAAAAGCCGCAAAGATTTTGCATGTGATAGGTGTGAAAAGAAATTCGTAAAAAAAACGAGTTTGTTTACGCACCAAAAATTAGTACACATAGATCACCAAGATTTCTCATGTAACAAATGCGAGAGGAAATTTGAAAATAAATCAACATTACTCAAGCATAAGAAAATATTCCATGAAGTTTTCAAAGATTACCTATGCGAAAAGTGCGCCAAGAGATTTGAAAATAAACGAAATTTGCTAGCGCACATAAGGACAGTCCATGAGGTTCGCTATAATTACTCATGTGACAAGTGCGGTAAGGAATTTATAAAAAAATCACATTTACTCTTCCACCTAAAGACAGTCCACAAAGATTTCGCCATCAAAGTCTTTGAAGATTACTCATGTGACACTTGTGCGAAGAAATTTAGACATAAACATCAATTGCTCCGCCATCAAAAAACAGTACATGAAGGTCGAAAAGATTATGCTTGTGACCAATGTGAAGTGAAATTTGAGTTTCGAAGTTATTTAAGTAGACACCGAAAAACCGTCCACGAAGGTCGCAAAGATTACGCATGCGACAAGTGCGAGAAGGGATTCGGTCGAAAGTATTATTTGCTCCGCCATCAAAAATCAGTACACGAGGACCGCAAAGATTACGCCTGTGACAGGTGCGAGAAAAAATTCGGAAGTAAGGCATATTTGTTTTTGCATCGAAGGACGATACACGAAGGTTGCAAAGATTACGCATGTGATACGTGTCAGAAAAAATTTGCACAAAAACCGCATTTGCTCTACCACCAAAGGATAGTCCACGAAGATTACACAGATTTCGCATGTCACAAGTGCGAGAAGAAATTCGGACTAAAACATCATTTGCTTAGACACCAAAAAGCAGTCCACGAAGGTCGCCAAGATTTCGCGTGTGACAAGTGTGAGAAGACATTTGCACAAAAATGTCATTTGCTCGGGCATCAAAATACAGTTCACGATGGTCGTAAAGACTACGCATGCGACAAGTGCGAGAAAAAATTTGGAAAAAAATCAGATTTGTTGTTGCACCGAAGAACAGTCCACGAAGGTCGTAAAGATTTCGCATGCGACAAATGCGAGAAAAAATTTGGACAAAAAATGCATTTGTTTAGACACCAAAGGACAGTACATGAAGGTGGCAAAAATTAATCATGCCAAATACGTGTAAATTAAGATTCTAAATAGGTGTAGATACGTATGGATATGTTTTTCTAAAATTTTTAATAAAAATTGCGCCAAAATTATTGAGTCTTACCTGATATCAAATATCATTCATTGCTGAAAGGCTGATTATTTTTAACAAGAGAGACCGGGTGAATAATAACAATAAGTTTTTATCGAAAAAAACCATAGTGGAAAGCATTTAAAAATTTAGTTTAATTTTTTACGTTTCTTCAAAATTAGTAAGAAGCCCTCATAATTGTTTTTTTCCTTTTTTTCATACTTTTATCCATCCAAAATCTTACATTAATATTTTAAAAACAAACAAATGTGTTTATAACACCGAAAGACGCACTTTAATGAACCGCTAGTGCTTTCCATCTCTACTCTATCTCTCTCTTGCTCTCCTGTGGCTCTTTTTGCTGCACCCGCTGAGAGAGCTGTTACTTTGCTGCTTTGTACTTACAGTCGAAGCGTGCACAATTTGGCACGCAGGACTATATAAACCTCACCCCTATGATTGTTGATGTAGCCCCGTGCACTTACACTTGATTTTTCGTCCTTTGTATATATGCCTATTTATACTTTTACGCACCAATCCGCGCACTACGATTTTTATCTTTCTTAAAACATGAAGATATCTCCGAGGCGAGTCAATCGGCTGCGTCGTCTATCGATTATCGAAATTGACCCCAAAAACGTCGCGATCATTCAATTGGCATATTGATACGTATTATTTTATTATATATCATACGAGCTTGCGGGACACGTCTCCGATCGAGCACATTAATGTCTGTTTTCATGTGGGTGCGGGTGGATATACACACACGCGCGTATTTTATTATATTACGCGCCCCATCGTTCATCGCGCGTCATAATATATCCATTATACAGTACCCCCTCGTTCACCCTTGGGTCCACCACACACGACTACGGCGACGATGATTATTACCCGGAGCCAAGAGCCATTTTTGCTCTCTCTCTCTCTCTCGTTTGTCGGATATCAGAGTTAGTCGTGCCTTCTTTTGAACGGCGGCAATCGGTTTATTATGTATTAATAATCCACCACGATATCAATCTGAATCCTTGTAATAACTCGGCGGGCGACTTGATTAGATTTTTCAGAGTGGCACGCGTCGTCGTGCGTATTGCGCACACGTCTCTGTTGTAAGCTATAGTACGTACAAATGAATCCTGATTTTTGCATGTAAGCCAATGATTATAAAATGTAAAGATTTTGTTAATCGATGCTTGGAATGTTTGACAATTGTTCATTGAAGCTCGGTTATATAGGAAAAGACGATTTTCAAGCCGCGAAATTATAAAATTTGCTAAATTTTGCCGCGAGCTACTAGCGCGCTGAAAAATGACCAACATCGATAAATTGCCATTGAGAGGTTAAATATTTTATTACTTTTTGTATTAGTAACGTGCTTCATTTTCCTCCAAAAATTTATTTATTTATTACTTAAAGATTATTTTGAGAGATAACATTGGAGGTACTTAAGAGAGTCAATATTATGATATTATTTTCATTAAGCTGTACTTCCATGAGTGATGAGTCGAGTAGAGACATTTTTTCCTTACGTATTACAAACACTTGTGTGACACCACTATGTTTTGCGATAATGTGAACTTTGAGGCTGGATATTTTTGCGCATGCGTGCATGTGTGACACCATTATTGTGCACGGCAACGATGTGTTTTTTGAGATTGCCCTTTTGTGAGAATGTTTTACCGCATATATCACATGAATGAATTATTTTCCTATATGCACCGAATCGATGTGGACTTTGAGACTACTTTTTTTTGAGAATGTCTTTCCGCATGTAACGCATGCATGTGGGATTTTACGATGAACCGAATCGATGTAGACTTTGTATTGGTGCAGTTATCCATTTTGCTCGGCGTATAGTATTATGAATGGTAAGACTTATTAAGTGATCTTTGCGAGCAAGTTTATTTTTAAACGTTATTTCTTTATTTAGCAACGTTTCGACTCGATTTCCTTACTCATCAGTAAGACATTAACTGTTGTACTGGTAACAGCACAACTCTTAACTGACAGCCTGAAGAGGACTCGGAAATCGAGTCGAAACGTTGCTACATAAAGAAATAACGTTTAAAAATAAACTTGCTCGCAAAGATCACTTAATAAGTCTTACCATTCATAATAAGATGTGGACTTTGAGATTACTTATGTCTGAAAATGTTTTGTCACATATATCACATGAATGGGCAATACAATGATGTAATGATTTGATATGTCTAAACATATTAGCCCTATGTGCAAATTTCTTACCGCATACTTCACACACGTGGCTTGAAACATTATGCACTATACCGCTCTGTGTTTTGAGGTTATTTTCGTTGTTTAAATTTTTCGTCATTCTTCCTTTTTTATTTTGTTCGACAAGTTTGTAGTCAAAATTCAAATTCAAGTCTTCTGCAACATTGTCAAACAATTCCTGCTTCACTTGAACCGTGGACTCAACTGCAAACGAATTAATGCTGGGCTTAACGTTTTCACATTCAACAACTACTTCCACTTCGTTATCAAGTACATTTTCGTGTTTTTCCTCACTTGTTCGTGGAGTATTGGTCTGTAGAAAAATTAAAGAAACATGAGCATTTTTATGAGAAAAACTGCTACTGTACCGGTAGTATGTAATCAAAACTCACAGCATCAGCTTGTTGTCATGAGAAGAGTTGTAAGTTTTTGAGATCAGGTTTCTCGTCGATCATTTGGCTATTATTTTCGATAAGCGCATCATGGCTCCTCCTTCACCCTGAAATAACCCCAATTGGATTAAGTATTTTTGTGTAGTATTTTTTTTTTATTTCATTCTCGAAAAATGAAGATTACCTACTGCACAATTGAATAAATCACTGGATTGCATCTTAGTCTCTGAGAATTTCGCTAACGATTGATCTTCCTGTGATAATTTTACTCGTCGAACTGACTGTACACACGAAAAGATGGACGAGAACTGCCACGCTGTGCTCGCTATATTTTGAAAAACTGTATTTGCGCGAAGAGTACCAACTTTACAGCTCATGCTCGATCGATTTCGCACACATCCCTCTGTGTGCTATAAATTTGCGGCAAAAACACAACACAAGCACAGCTCTTTCGTTACTATTTTCAAATTATATTTTATAATATTTACAAATCACGATATGGAATTTCGAAGTCATCGATGCAAACGAAACCAGACTATAATGTTATAATAATTTTATCAATCAAGAAATGGCATTATGTGTGTCGTGTCAAATGAATAGTAAAACGTTTTACTATTTCTCTTTCTCTCTCGCTCTCTCTCTCTCTCTCTCTCTAACAAAAATCTAGTTCATAGAAAATTTATAATAGTAAAAATTACTTTGTTACGTGATAAAAATTTTCTACAACAGTAATTGTTATGCGTATTTTTGAAAATATTTTTTGGTTAATATGAACGAAATGATTTTTCAATTTCATAGAATAAAAAGTGCTGTAGAGAACCGTGTCATTATCATAAGAATTTTAACTAGTTTTTTCCCACTCCAAGTTGATGTATTTTAACTTTTATTCTATATTCTAAAGCCAAAAAAAGGGAAAAACACGGAATAAATAGTCATATTAACGGGAAAGAGCAATTTTTGATCCTCTGGAAACAAGAATAGCTATATATTAAGTAATTATAAAAATTTGTTTTTGAATTATTTCATATTTCTGGGACCTAAATGAACAATTATCAACGTCCATTACGCGTATCAATTGGAACTACTCATGTAGTCCTAACACGAGGGTTGAGAAAAAGTAATCACCTTTCAGGTATTTCTTTCAAGAAAATTTCGCGTACACCTCGAAAGGACGAATGTCAAGCATAAAATAAAAAAACAGCGAGATATCGTAACTCGCCATCTCGCGCACATGTGCATGACTCTTCCTCTTCCTTTCTCGCGCGTATGCGTTTGATCTTACGTACTGTTATGGCCTTCATTCACTGGGCCGTGTAGTTTTTTTGTCGAGAGTAAAGAGTCATTTTTTCATATATTTATACGTGTATGCGCACGAAAGCCAAGTTTTTTCAATGCTAATATTCACGCCTCGTCCATACGACTATATGCATGTATCTTCAGACGTGTATCTCGTCGACTCGTGGAAAGACTTACACGTGTTTTCTTCCTTTGTGTGTGTTTGGATGCCGCATATTGGCGAGGCTCGTTTCTTTGACGAAAAAAGAAAGAAATGCTTTTTTAAAAATGCTTATAATATCAGCTACTCTCGCGCTGTAAAGTCCGCTGACAAATTATAACGATAACGTAAAGGAGAAAAGCTTATAATACGTGTGCACCGCATCAAAACGTGTATCGCGCGACGCGTGCACGACTCACGCGTCGCAGGAAAAAAAGTACGCACACGTAAACTGCGAAGCAGTCACCCTCTTTGAGGGGTATTAAAAAAAAATCCTAACGCGCGTAAGCTATTTTATATAGAAGATTTTCCCGCCCTCTTCTGCTCTCTCTCTCTCTCGGCTTTATAATATCTGCAACGAGAGAGACAGAGAGAGAAAATCGAGAGATAGAGCTAGACTCGAGGGTGGGAGATTTTAAGCTGATCTTTCGGAATATTATTAGTGCCGAGAGATTTTCCCGAGGATTGGAGTCTTGCGGGTGTCAAGATTCTCGAGGCTTTGAAAGTGGATAAATCTCTCTCCCTCTGTCTAAAGCTCGAGCGCACGCGTGCGCGCATCGAGCATATAACGTATATGTCATTGAAGCCTATTAAAAGGACCATAAATTTAAGCGATATTGGTGGAGATAGGAATTGGAGCAGTTGAATATAAATATTATTTTCACTTCAACACTTGCAGATTTACAGATAAAATTGGTCTCACCATCTAGCGGTGAGAGCAGGCTTTCATTACGATTGATTTTCAGAAATTTTTTTGTTATAAACGCAAAAAATAAGCTAACGTTAAAACAGAAATTTTAAAAGATCGCGCCTTCCTGTCAAAAACACCAGTGCCGGCCGCTCGAACTAACTTTTTTCTAATGAGAATAAACGTGGGAAAGCACGTGGCGCCGCATCAACTCTTGGAGCCAATACACTTTCACTTGCATTCAATAGAAAGTAATTGTATCTGCTTCGAAGAGTTCAGAAGTTTTTCGTGAAAGTGTGAAATGGTTAGTTGCAACCTCGTGGCCTAAGTGATCGGACGTTTAGAGGTTACTCTGAAAAAGCAATTGCTGAGCTCAAGACAAGCGGCTCTCTTTCAGGAGCTGAAAATAATCAACGGAATCAAGATTAATTGTTACAACTACACCATTTGGTTTGGCAGAAAAATAAGGTATTGATCCACAAACAATTTTGTAATCATCATGAAGGCTGGAAGAATTATGACGACGCTTCCTTCAACTACTGAATGGCTGATTGATGAGCCATCGATAATTAGCAGTTTTGTATATCACAAAAAGCAGCGAGCGATATTAGTGTCCGATGAGTTTCATTGTTCGAATGGCGTGGTCTGGAAATTGTGTGTAAGGTTTGAACGTAAAATGGACTATTATGATTCTTGCGAGATGAAATTTAAAATTCAAAAAGAAGATAGCTCTGATCTCTCTTCGGAGTTTGACTTCACTGGAAGCTATGCTTACCTCGTGAATCACAAAGATCCAGCTAAAGAAAGTCAAGTTGTAGTTATTGATGGTTCTGAAAAAGGAATAACACATCCTACTAATTTTAGTGAAATCAAAAAATTATTTATATCTGAACGAACAATGACACTTCGGGCTTTCATCAATGCTAAAAAAAAGAACAAAGAACAATCGCCAGCCTCATTATTACCAGAAATTAGCTCCGAAAATCTTTTCAATAAACCAGATTTTTCGGATGTCCAATTGTGTGTTGATGGTGTTAAATTCTATGCTCACAAAGCCACACTGGCAAATTGTAGTCCAGTGTTTGCCTCCATGTTCAGGAATGAGATGACAGAAGAGAACGGAAATTTAGTTAAAATAAGTGATTTTTCCGCAGAAGTCGTGGAAAACTTGTTGAGTTACATTTACTTAGGTAAAGTGAAAATCAACGATAGTATTGTGTGCGGTTTAATGGATGCTTCGGAGAAATATCAAATTGCTCATTTAAAAACTATGTGTACGCGTGTAATGTGTGATTTTTTAACCACGGAGAATTGCTTGGAAATGGTGTATTTGGCTGATAGATATAACATGAACTCTTTGAAACAAAATGTTATTTTTTTCATCGGTAAAAATTATAATCTCGACTTCAAGAATTTTCGAGCTTTCATGGAGCTCGAGCGGTTAAATACGAAATTATCGGCAGAAGTTGTCAAACATTGTATGGGAGTGAAATATTTATCGAAACGAAATCAAATGTATAGCTTGTAATTCTACTGTGTAAATTAATTTTTTATAAGAATAAAATATATTTTAAAAAAATGATATGCATTTATGATTTATGTCAAAATCAATTTTATGATTTTTTACTTGTAATTATTCTTTCAGGTACACTTTATTTGACATACTAATAAAATAGAATGTTAAAGTCAAGTAATTGTCTCTCATAAAAAACGTAAATTTATCTTATAATCATGAAAACTTCTATTATTTTGCGTATGAAACTTATACAATAAACCATAAATGGCAATCGACCATTCACGCAGTTACCGTATGTATACCTCCACAGTGAAATCGTTTACAATCTATTTGGATGTAAAGATGACCCTTTTGACCCTTCACATTTTACATGAAATTGAAACGACAAAACCTCTTTTCATAGAAAGATAATTAAAGACTTGTACGGGCATGATAATACCTTCAGTTCGTCATTAATACCAACGGTGCCTAATTTGAATGGATAAAACAGATGAGAATCCGTTCGAGGATATCGTCGCGCGTAAACTGCATCTCAGAATATTTTATTTTCAAGATTTTATTACTTTCGAGGGAAAATAATTGTCGCATCTGCTTCAAATAATCCAATAATTGAAATTATCAAATAATAAAAAATTTTTTTGAAAAATCAGTTTGTGAAAGTGTCTTTGATCATTGAACGTAAAATGTCAAAATGAAGCCTCTTTAAATGAGAAGAAAAAACTAGAAAGAGTAAAGAAGATTTTCTACAGTTAAAAACTTACATTTATGTTGGTAATCCGCATCTGAAAAAAATCGTTCAACGATATCTTTTTCTTGTGAGCGGGTTCGTGCATTGCGCCGACTGTGCCCAATGTGACTCTTGCCACAGTGCTCGGACCACCTCTCTTTGTAAACAATTTGATCGCTGCGCGATCCTATACGATAGGGAGACCGGGGCATGCCATGTAACCCGGGTATGTGGAGAATTTGATTTTGCAAATGTACAGATGAATTCTATAACATTTGAATGTACACAAATATTCAACATCACCCAACAAATATTTCCCATGAATAATTTTTATTCAATTGAATCATTAATAAAAAAAAATAATTATTTAAAATTTTACACGATTTAACGCCACCGTCTTGATTTTTCGCATTGATTCTTGAACATTTTAAATAAAAATGAAGCGTATCTGAATAGTACTATATTAAAGTATAACTATTCAACTTTAATTTCCGACCTTGCAAAATGCGAAGTTTTAAAGCTGTAAAAAGTTATTAACAATATAAAAAATAATCCAAATGGGGCATGTATAGCAGGTCAGACGGGGCATGCGTGCACTAAAACGAGATAGCGCTCAACGCCGTGTTTATACTAGACCTACTTTAATTCTGTCCGCTGGAACGCCGGAATTCCTATGCTTATACACGTTCCACTACTAGGTGGACCGGACAGAATTAAAGTA
>CACVKI010141808.1:0-12014 GCA_902732785.1 Trichogramma evanescens | reverse complement strand
AAAAGTTATGCTCGTTTGAACATAAAAAATCGTATAAATTTTCCATGTTTTGCATAGATTATTTCGTTTTTCATGTTTAAACGATCATAACTTTCGAACCACGCATTGGATCTTAAATCTGAGCCCGGATTTGGAAAGGGCATTCAATTCTACATCAAATTATGTAATTGCAAAGTTTTTCTAAAGCTCAAAACATGGAAAAAATCCCATTTTAAATTCCTATATCCTGAGAGTTAATGGGTTAAATGTAAATATCGACTTTAATTTATAGGCACGGTTTTAACCTGTGCCTATGGGTTTTAAACCGTACAAATCATGTTTTTTTATCACAAAGAAGTTATCTAAACTTCTGGAGCAAGGATTTTTAACGTTTGGGAAATAACGGACACCCTAATGCACATGCTGCAGGTGCGAGAAGCATAGGCTATATGCAGCGCACTCAGTTGAGAGAGAGAATCCGCGAGATAACAAGATGAGGCGCGGCCTATTCGCATCTATCAAACGCGTACACAGCAGTACGCCGCGGTATATAATATAGTTCGACGCACGACGTGTTGCACTCCGTAGTCCGTATATACGTATACAGGGAGGGTTTTTCAAACTGTCTGAGCGCGGGATGTCTGTACGGGCATTATATATACATTTATTGAAGAGATAATCCACTCGCGCGCGCGAGCTTATCCACAAAGCGCGTATAATACTTACATGCTGCGATATGAATGGCCCGCGCCCGGTCATGACTCGTCGATCGGTTATCGCTCTCGATGTTTTATTATACGTGTGTATAGATGACTTTTAGACGCGTGCACTCGAGAGTGCACTCGATACAATTCATAGAGAGCTTTTTTCCACTCTCTCTCTCTCTCTTTCTTTATGCTCGCGGCTGGACTCGAGTGTTTCGTATCATCGAACTTTTCATCGGATCGTTTGCAACACACTTATCTGGAAAGATGTTCGTATTCCTCTCTCCGAGAGTAATCCATGCGTTTTATTACTTTTATTTCAAGGTTGCATTGAATCGTCTTGAATATCGTTCGAGTCGAACCTCAACATGCTAATGAAAGAAAAAAAAAGGTACAACCGTCGCTGCTCATCTCAGCTTCTGAGTAATATCGCTCGAGCATTATTCAATAATTTTTTTTTTCTAATGATATACCTTTGTCGCCGCTGACAGCTGCGGCGCTCCGCAACGCGAGGACTCAATAATGGAAGACGATCGATACGTCGTTTATTATATACCTATAACCAATCAGTCCACGCGTACGCACGCGTATACCATAAGAATCCGCGTCGATTTTCTTCGATACGCTACAGTGGTGTAGGCGACTCGAGGCATATTATCGTCGTCGTTCGGCAGATATACGTCGATCATCTGCATGCGGTATGTACTATATGCTACATCATCGCCATACACACACGCGCGATCGACACGTAAATTAGTATTCAAAGAGTCTATAATGTATATGTGTGTGCTCGGGCGCGCGGGATATATAGGCACAACGATCAGCCATTCGACGTCGGTGAATAGACTCGCATTGAACGCGCGACGATCGGAGGATAACCTTGACCTTATACTATATTATGCGCACGCGTGCGAGCGCACTGGTACGCGAGTTAAGCTATAAGAACAATCGATAAACCATGAAATCGAGCGAAAATTTAATTTTATAATGAACGATCGGGAAATCTAAATGCCAAAACTCCAACTTATCGCGGAAACTTAAAGTAGTAGTACCGTATTTAAAGTGGTTGAAAACTAGTTTAAATTTATACAATTGAGTTGCCATTTTCAGATCATTTGAATGCGCTCAATATTTTTTACGTAATTTTAATAGAAAACCCGACAAAACAAGCAAATTAATGGTTATATATTTTACAAAATTGAAATGGTAATTAAAATGTTCGTTAGACCTAATTAATGACGTTGAGCTTTTATACCGAAGTTGATTTTTAGGTTTTTACCGGTGTGTTTAGCTAACAAGGGTCTATCATTCGTTCGTCTTCAGAATACCCACAACTCGACTTGCGTCCTCTTTTCTGTATTCAATGTCAAGGCAGAGAGATCTGCGTATGCTCAATTTTTTATAGCATCTTCGTAAACAAATCCGCGGATTTGTTTACGTACTTCGAGATGTATTTGTATACAGTTTCATGACATGGATAAAGTAAATGCATACAGAAGTCGCTCTGCAGGAAAGAATAAGACAAAGTATATAGCTTTCGTCTCGTATGCTGTTTTGCATTTTCCGACCTCTATTCCATCTGTTTTTCTTCCGATATTACTCGTCAGTGTGGTGAATGCCAAAGGAAGTCGACGATTTTCTCGTGGCTGTCTCGTGGTTCAGGAAAAATATCTAGCTTAATAGTGCGTTTTTCTTAATTAATTTTTTAATGGTGTCGATTCATTTTGCCGGTTACATTGGGTAAAAGAACCTCCTTCTGCCTTTAAGATTCTCGTATTATATTCGTGTAAACACGCGGAAATTAGTGCGTCTCGGTATTCAATTTTGCGTGTGTCCGCGTATTCGCTCGTATTCGAATTCCGACTCGAATATCGCGTGTTCGATTCAATTTCACAGGCGCGGAGCTCGATCCGATCTCGACTAATTTCTTCTCTCTCTCTCTCTCTCTTTCTTTTATTTTTTGTTCATTCTCATTCTAGAGCTCTTGCACAAAGCAGAGACTCGTATTTATATGCAGGCAAAAAAGCGCCTAATGACTTCCTCGTCCATTCTCGCTCATGATATGCCTCGAATATACGGCGAAAGCAAATCAACCTGTCTGTAGATGTTAGAAAAATTAATCTCTCTCTCTCTCCGCCCTGACAGCTATCTATACCTGGCCGCGTTTGTCCGTGCGTGGTCCTGTCGACTGGTTTCGACTCTTCGGGGTCCCAACAGAAGTATATATTTACGTACAGCGATTTTTTTGGTACTTTTATTTTATTAATGTTATTCGCATTTTAAATGATCTGAAAAGGACAATATAATATTGTTTCGAAAAATCTGCACTAATAGTTGGATCATTTTGAGTCTTTGCCACTAGATGGCGAGTATCTTTATCGGAAAACCTGCAATTGGCAAAGTAGGAATAATTGTATAAGTCAAAACAGACTTTTTTAACTTAAATTACACATAATGTAATTTGAATTAACGTCTCACATTTTGAGGGTAGAACATTCAAAATAACTATTTCAGCCTTTTCAAACGGCGATTTTCACGAATTTTAAAACTGGCCACGAAATGTTGATCATTTCTATGAGGGCTCTGGTTATCTCAAATCGCGAGATTGAACACAGCTGAATTTTTTGCTCACGCGCGACGCAAGCGCTCTCAAATGGCTTTCGGTGTAATAATACCTACTTATTATTACCGAAACAAAAGAGCTCCAAATGTCCACATAATAGCAATGTCGGTGATATACGTACGATTTGCGTATAATACAGCCCACGCCATATTTTCATGTAGAAATATTCAGAACACGGCTAAAGACAGGCAGAGCGAGAGAGAGAGACCCGTCTTGATCCGTATACCAAACGAGTAGTACTACTTATTTCGCCTTGTCTTTTTCTCGAGCTACAAGCCCACGAGGAAGTCCTACAAATCATATACCGAGCCTTAACGAACAATCGCGCGCTTTATCGAGTAGGCGCTTATACATACATATACGAATTTTTTGGTAGCCATATAGATACTATTTTCTACATTCGCGATCTCGACGCACTCATTATTATAGCATAAAACGCTCTCGTGTATGCGGGGCACATAATAGATCACGGGATTTTTATTCTATCGTTGTGATCCCCCTCCCACCCGGCCGATGGCGGTGATTATCATGCAAATCCGCGAGAAAAATAAAAGAAAACAGACACAAACGAGTGATTTCTTTGAAATGCGCACGGTATATAAATGGCTACAAGGCGCGCACGGCCCACCTATTATAAACGCACGAAGTGAATTAGATATATACGCGGATCTATCTCTCCGAGCAGCTACTGCTGCAGAAGTGAGCTAGCTGAAAAAAAAATTCTCAAAAATAGAAGGAAAAAAAAAACAACCAAGACCGCAACCATTCCGAGGCAAGTCCTGTATAGAATCCTCGGAAATTATCATTGTTCGCGTATCGTCTATTATATATTATAAAATATACGATATAATTTTCGAGTCATTCATCATCTAGCATAGTAGGCGCGCGCGAAGAGCAGAAGTCGACTGCCGTTTTAAATGCCAACAGCAGCAGCGGCAGCGCATAGCGAAGAAACGCATATTAAGGAAAGTCGTAAGGAGGAGGATCGCGAGAGGATCGCTGCGTTATTATAGAGCGCCACGGCTGCTAGCTCGCGTGTGAGAAACTTTAGCCTGCCTTTGGCGCGCGCGCGGGTGTTCGTAGGCATTTATCCTATACAATACTATACAGAGAGAGAGAGAGAGAGAGAGAGAGAGAGAGAGACGCAGGCGAAATCAAATTCTCCCTTTTGAAAGAGTAAAGAGAAAAGAAGAAGAAGAAGAAGAAGTGGCCATGCGCGAGATGGATTCTTGTATCGACGAGGAAGTATATATACGAGTTTTATGCTCGTGCATTTATGTATACGCAAGTATACGTGCGCTGCTGCTGCCGCTGCACATCCGGACTCTAGCAGAAACGTCTCTCATTGTGCATCGCGCGAGAGGCAAAACTGTACATTTGCATGAGGATACTTTAATGGATCGCGTCTTTGAATTCATATATATACACGTTACACGTAGCCGCTATATATTATCGGTGCACGTATATGTATACAGGCGTTATAATACCGACTAAAAACTTACGCAATCGTATACACACATTTATAATACACATGCGTATGTATATATCTGCGCGCGGACGAGCTCGGGCCAACCGGGCGGCACACAATACGCGAAGAGTAATGCCGAGAAGATAGCATCGGTATACTATATACGCGCCTAGATGCATGCATATTATATCTAATGCATCGGCAACCGGTCGCGCGATCTTTCGAGCTGTATACCGGTGTATATAAGAGCAAGATATGTATAGCGGCTCGAGCGAGCGAGGATTCGAGGATACAGCTGCGATAGATCGATCTGCATCGCGCGGTATGACCGCGGAAATGATTTAAATACGTACAATGTATTATGCGATGATTTATAATTGTGTCGTAGCTTCACGAAGTATGCGTGTATAGCGAGAAACGAGAGAGAGAGAAAAAATTGAGTAACAGTTTATGGGTCACTTTCAACATTCAATTATCCAGCGGTGCGAAATGATCGCGAGATGGGTACCTGCAAAAAATAAAGAGGAGCTAATTCTCATTTATCGATCAGCTGTTCAGAGCAGCTATATATGTAACAACGATTGCCTTTCTAAAAGGATATTACTAAAGATATTTTGCTCTTTACCGCGCCGGATAGCTCTTCCTGACGAGCTGCGCACGGAACACGTTCATTATTGCTAAAAAAAATATCGGATTTTTCAATCGCAGCCTCTCGAGATGTATAAGTACGTGGGTTGTATCGCTTTGAATGTGATACAACTCTCAATGCAGGTTTGAACTGAACTTTTATTATGACGTCCTGAAAATCTTTGATCTAAGACTAGAAATTGAATACTTAATTTACAGTTCAAGTCCTTGCGACTAGGTGGCGAATACTTTTGTGAATCTGCAAGTGGCAAAATAAGAATAATTGTATAAGTTGTCGTTAAAAACCAAAAAACGAGGTCAGTACAGAAAATTGATATTTTATATAACTTTAAAAGAAGGCTTAAAATCTCAAAATATCACTTTTCCACTAAAGCAACTTCATCTTCGGCACTGGGTCGCAGTGTTACAGACCGTACAAACGTATACCCACCGATTTTCGTTTGGTTGTGTCAGATATTCAGTGCAGTGTCACGTTACACGAATATGTATATCACATATAATATGCGCATATCGTACCTTTGACTGATTTCTCTTCTAGAGCTCGTGGCGAAGTGTCACGAGGAGAGCCGATGGAATTCGTGGCATTATTTATGGGCTCCGAAATGAGAATCGTTCGCCTTCTCTCGCTCCCTTGACTCGCCGATGTATACACATATTACACACACACACAAATGAAAGAGCTGATATTCATTTTGTTTTTCCTGGCGTAGCTCTCGGCTAGAGCGATCCCCTGCATCACGACTTTATCCGAATAAATATATACACATGGCACGTAATATTAAATGCACTTTACGTTTCATTTCTCACCGCGATCGCGCCGAACAGTTTTGCCAGCATATAGCTTATATTATATCGCAATGCAATGGCAGCTGGATACATATAATAACGTTGTGTGCCCTGGCGCGTACGAAACATGCGATGTTGCATTTAATCGGAATCGCGCATTCGAGCGCAAAAATTACAATTACGTATCGGGCGCCGATCGGATATAATGTATTAATCAACGATGTGTACGTTCCGTGCGCGATGCTCGCAGAGCTGGTAGCGCGCATCTGCATAATCTATCGGACAGATCGAGCTAACGCTTTTGAATCGAAAGAGAAAAAAAAGAAGAGAAAAAAAAGGAACAGAAACAAATGGCGCAGGATAATTCGCGCGGTCGGACGCGACCTCGGCGCTATAGCTCGAACTCTCGGCGGCGGCGGTGGCTTCGGTTACGTGATACGTAATTTAATGATCTCATCGCGGCGGCTCTCCCGTTAAATTCTGTTGAATAATAGCCCCAGCGCTTCTCTATTTTGCCAAAGCCAAGTCTAGCCTTTGGACGTTAGGATTTATATTGGTATATTTGTGTGTGTGTGTATTACTGCGAGGAACGTTAAATCATAGTTTTATCGTTGCGATTCGAGCGGATATTCGCGCGTAACGCGTCACGTTCAAGTTCATTCGGTTTCGGTAGTTGCCTGTACAATGCTGCCAGTGTAGTGATGATGATGATGATATTGCTGATGCACTGAGGAAGTGGGAATTTAGATTTTTTTAATCGATCCTCGTCTTATTGCGTTGAAATTCGCAATCGTTTTTATGCACGTGAAATTTTTTAACTATAAGCGTGTGACTTTCGTTCCTTATCGCAGGAGATGATTCGAGATGGGCAAATTTGTACTGGTATTTCAAGAATTCTTAAATAAATAAAACAATATTAAAAAAAAAAACAAAAAAAAAGATCGAAATCTGCAAAACACTCATCTAGGAATTTTCCTGTTGGTTTTTTTCTTCTTCCCGCCAACTGGTGTAATTCTGTGTCAATTCAATTATGTTCCCCCATATCATCCTCGAGGCAGGAATTCCCCAAAAACTCGTATTATATGTATACATTCGTTCGCCGGTCGCGCTACACGCTTACCGATTTTCGATTCGAACTCGATCGAAAAAATCGTCTTCTTTATCGTTGTTATAGTAGTATACGTGTATTCGACGCTCCGAATTCGCACAGATAGGCGCACAACACTCGGCGCACGCAAAAACGGAAACGGATACACGCTTGGCAAAGTCCGAGCGTATAGCGATGTTATACGCCGCGCGTACCATTTAATGCACGCCGTGCTATGTGGTACAACGGACTATCATACTCTCTCGCATACGCGTATCGAGCTCGTCGCGAGCTGAAAAATATTGCCTCACTCGATCGATCGTTCATGGATAATGATATGGTACGCAGCGCCAAAATAAAAACCTAATGCGAGTCCGCGAAAGGTCCTGCAAGTATAGCCGCAAATAAGTATCAATTCTCGTGTAATTTATGAATATACAGGTCATCGGTTGCGCTTCGTTGATTGCGCCGGCAATGCATGATAATACGTGACCGAAGCGGAGGCGGGTGCGTTTATACGACTGGTGCGGGATGTCCTTGCGACATTGCGGAGAGCTCGTAACGAGCCGCACACGTCGGTTATATAGTTTTGTAGATTTTTTTTTTCATGTGCAACTTCATTACGCGCGTTAAAGGTCTTTCGAAAAATATCATTTTGGATTCTTTGATATTTAATAACAAATGACGAATTTATGAATAAACCTGATTACAATTCATATAAATATAAAATATTTGTATAAACCTTTCGAATGCTTTATTATAAATCTTTATCCGAACATTATTCACTTAGTTTAGTACGTAACTTAAGTTTAGTCATTTTTTGCTCAGCTATGATAAAATTGATTGACGGGTGGTGTATTTAAATTGAATTTATTAACTTGCTCAGACTTTGAATTTGTTTAAATTTTGTTGACATACACAGCTGCGTTTTGATTTAAAAATTAGTCAGGCTTTTGTGGGGATATATGAGAATTAATATTCCACAATTTTTATTGAACTGTAATAAGATTACAGTACGTAATGTAAGATGTCATATTTGTACACATTGTCACATACGTAATGTAAGATGTCATATTTGATTGTGAGCTTCTTGACTCTCTCAACAGATGGAGTATTGTAAACTCGCAAGTGGTAAAAAAATTTCCTATTTATATAATATAGGTATACGAATCATTTCTACTATTAATAACCTTTGTATTTTTGATCGATTCGGTAACGAGAATAGAAGAAAATCGACGTCGATCTTCTCTCGCGTGCGACCGATTGTGCGAGCTGAGGATCGCCGTCGTATTATTTATACGGCAACGGGAGCAGAGTAAATGGAGACGATCACGCACCAACTGCTATTTTTTCGCTCCTCTTTCTCTCTTTATTTTGTTGTTGTTGTCATTCTATCATAAACGCAAAAAGTATGTCGTTATATAACATTCGCGCTATTGTGAGAATGTGTGTCAACCCGGAGTACATATAATATAATATACTGTATACGTGCATATGCAGGTTTCTCTCGGCGGAATATGACATAATCTTTATATATATTTGTTCTATTGTACGAGTTATGTCAATATATTAACTACCGTTGCGTCACGGAAATCTTGTGCTGTACGGCACTCGCCTCGATATACTACTTACTACTACTACTACTACTACTGTGGAGCTGCGTCAATGGCCTGCGAGCCACACGAGAGAGATATCCACGCGGTGCAGCATGGACATGTGTGTGTGTGTGTATAAGAAAATACCGCCGACTATAGGCCGAAGGATGAAAAGCATTTTTATGATGCTGGCAACTGCTCGTTTCGTAGCGTTTGACAAAAATTTTCATGGATCTCGATAAAAATGAAAAAAAAATGTTCCCAGCACACGGTTTCTCTCTCTCTCTCTCTCTCTCTCTCTCTCTCTCTCTCGCCATACGTGCGTAGCAAGTCGTAATTTTACCGCGCGCTCGCGCGACACTTGAATGCTTCTATACCGCGAAAAGAGTGGAGAGAAAAAAACCATCAACATTCTGCGATGCGCAGCGCGAGCGGTGTATATACAAGTATGACCCCGAGGGGCAGCCGAAGCACTCCTCGACAATGCAAAGTTCATCTCTCAGCCTCGCAGATCGCATCTCGGGCATATCCGCGTCGTCCTCTCTCTCTCTCTCTGAATCCGTATGTGTGCGCATGTACGTCTGATTTTCCAAGGAAGAGCTGCTTTTTCTCTTCTTCGCGCTTACTACCTCGGTCCAACACAACGTGTCGTATATACGTGTGTATTATGCATGCACGTTTGTATGCGCGACGGACACGACGCGCCGTATATGAAAAGTATGTCGTGACACGTAGTTGCTGCACGCCAGCTCGGCGGTAGTAGCCGCTGTATACACATACAACAGATATGGAACCCTCTCCGAGGGCAGCAGCAGCAGCAGCGAATCGCGAAATGCTCTCGCGCAAGCTCGGAAAAGAGATAATAATCCCGAGATACTTATAAGTGTACCAGGCCACGTCTCTCTTTGACTGTATTATATGCGTACTGTATTACATGCCCAGAGGTTATCGTCGCGAAACCACGAGAGCCCAGAGAAAGAGAGACAACGTAACTTATAGCTTCTGCGTTTAAGCCGAGAAATAAATCAAACGCGTCGTGGCGCGCGGACTCCAAGTTAGAAGCTCTAGGTACCTATATACCACTACTACTACTACTACGAGATTAAGCGATCTCGACTCTCGTGCGCGCGCGCTTCCCGAGAGTACGCGGGGGCGGCGCATATTCATATTGCGGTGCTACGGAACGTACCCTATTGTTTTTTGGATCTCTCGGTGGAAGAGCGCGAGGGATGATGCACGCGGCGCGCGTTCGTACCGCCCAGAATCATTACTTTTTTTTTGCACTTCGTAGAGGATATATATAATATAATATGCTCGCAAAACTTGTTTATATAACCGCTGTGCATTGTTTTCATCTCTAAAATGCAAATGTCGCGGGTATCGCGTGCTACGGGCACGCGCGAGGGAAAAGCGACGATCGATATAATATCTGACAAGAAAACATTTTTTTCAAATATTTTTTTAAAGCCATCTTTTATCGGGAAAATTTTGTGTAAAACTTGAAGGTTCAACAGAATTATTATTATACATTTTCCTTGGCGCGAGCTGTTTTGTCAATATTCTCTCTTTCTCTCTTCTCGCTGTGACATAATGAAAATTCACAAAGTAATATTATGCATGAGCTACGCTCGTCTCTCGAGAGTCAAGCGTACACGTCTATACGCAGAACAGCGCTGACGTATAATATGAACCGCGAGGCGATCCGCAGCCGCGAGGAAGTGAAAATGTTTAATCAACGAAGCGATGAAACGCTCGCGTACACAAGACAAGACAAATGGAAATTCGTAAAAATTGATTTTTCTACGATTTACGCTCGAAGGTGTTTTCGTTCGCATATAATGTATTATAAAGTAGAAAGTGCACGGAGGCGATGCGTTCGTAGAAAATTCTGGCCGGGCGCGCAAAACTTTCTAATTAATGAGATGTAACCGCACTGGTAAGCGGGCATAGATAATCCAAATTTTTCGATCTCGTGGATAAATCATAGTATCGGAAACCCAGTAATAATTCCGGAAGCATTTCCCAGCGCGTCGAGAATTTTGTATATTGTTTACTGCTGCTACTGCTGACGCCGTTTCGTTCATTGTTTTACACGCCTACGCTTGTAATATCCATCGAGGCGTGCTGTTGCACTTCTCGCTCACTCTCTTACTTGCTGCTGCTTCTGCTCGTGACTATAGGGGTGCGCGAGTACCCCGAGATTTCTCAAGTGTTTGAGAATTTGATTTTATATTTACATTTATATTTTGTTTCAATTTCGTTGTCATGCACAACTAATTTTTGATTTAGAAAAATGAGCTAGGCTTTTTGAAAATGGAATTATATTTCAAAACTCGTTTTGAACTGTAACAAGCTTTATCGTATTAAATGGTTTCATATTTGATTGTAAGCTTTTCGATTCCGTCAACAGATGGAGTATTGTAAACTCGCAAATGGCAAAAACATTTTTGATCAGTATATATTCGAATCATTTTAAACTGCAGTTATTAACTTTGATCGAAGTAAATAGCGCAGATTACTCTTTTAAGTTCTAGCGTTAAAGTGAAAGGAGTAAACTGCGTCATTTACTCTTTTTAAAAGTAAATGACGCAGTTTACGATTTTGATGTTCGAAAATTACTCTTTTGGGTTTAGAGTGTACTTATCTTCTTATAAAATAAAATCTCTACTTATAAAAAATGTAACGGCCGAAAAGTGAAGCCGCGTAAAACGACCTCTGATTGGCTGACACTGACGACGACGCCCGACGAGCGCTTGCGCTGCTAACTGTCAACAGACAGTTAGTACTTAAGGGGACACACCTGTGTTTATGCCTATAAATGAAAAACATGAAAATTAAAGATTACTGTTAAAATTTTTTGTTTCTGATGTAAAAATATGTTTTTATAGGTCCTTTTACAACAAAAAATATGTCTCTAGTTCCTCTTATTATTGAAAATAATCCATCAAAGGAGTATATTGACTTGTGGATTAAGTCATTGACCGCATGATTTTGAATGCAATTTTTCACCAATCCTGATCCTTGGGGTCTCAAAAGTTTTGTAATAAAATTCTTTTCCACTTAAGTGTAACAGAATTTAAAGAAAAAGCTTGGAAAATTGTTTTCATTCTAAAGTACAAAAAAA
>CACVKI010141803.1:0-50835 GCA_902732785.1 Trichogramma evanescens | reverse complement strand
CAGCAATTTTTTAATATAAGACCAAAATAGTTGAGATTCACGGAATATAGAAAATTTGACTATTAACAGTCAAACCTTTCGTTAATCGCATTTTTTATGAGGAAGCATTTTGCCAATAAATTGGCAGCGGTTTTTTTATATACTTCGAGGAGTATAAAAATAACTCAAAAGTTCAGAAATAAAGGCAAGGGTGGAAAGTAAGAAATAATCGGAGGATAGTAATAAGAGACCAGTATAATAATTACTGTTTAATGAATATCGCTAAAATGCCTACAAAAGATTTTAAAATGAGACTTTATCTTGAGAAACATTTTCTATTGTTTCTTTGTGATTCTCGAAGAGCAAGACTTTTACTCTCTAAAAATGTCCAAAAAAGAGCAAAGTAATTTTCTTCAATCGAAACGAATTGTCGTCGTCTCGTTTTTAATTACCAAAAAAAATACAATGAAATTGAAAGCCGATAAAGACTTGATTTACAAAAAAATGACCTAAAAGCAATGTGATATATAAAACGTTTCAAAAGCTACATTAAGCTATTAGCGTTGGCTTTTTTAAATGGCCCGCGCAGTAACGACAATACTTTTATAGCCTCATTTACAAATCGTTGGCGACGAAAAACGATAAAATAACGATGAAACCAAAGTGATGAACTTTTAGTAATAACAAAAAAAAGAGTCGTAAATGCGATGGACAACGACTGTACGATGATTCAAATGAGAAGAAAGAAGGTTGATTGACAATATGCCTTTTACCGTTACCGAGCACTTACAGCAATGATAAATGAGCTGCGTTTTTTTTTATTTGGCGATTCATGATTCGTGAGCTTTTAATGATCATAAATGGCAAATATATAATAGTATAATATTCATTAACTTACTCGCTGCTCCACAGAGAGAACAGTTAATCCTTACTTAAGTAGTAGTAATTATAGTTGTAGTAGTTAGTGAAAATAAACAAAAAAAAACTTGATGTAGAGAGAAAAATCGTGTGTAGAAGAAGAAACGATAGTAAGAGTATAAGAAAGATAGAAAAAGAGAGAGAGAGAGAAAGATGCGAATGGTTTTCGTGTAGTACACAGGTAGTGCCTAGGTGATGGTGAATTCTTTCAATAATCTTATGCCTAAATTTGTTAAACCTTATGGTCATGTACTTATAAATAATTTCCATCATACATATGAATATAAGATGCAAAAAATTATCAGTTAATGTATGGTATGTATACCTTGTTACCTGCACGCTCAAATCGTACTGTTGTGTACACAATAATTATGATAGTTAGTATAAGTTTTATTATTTTGTTCTAAATCATGAGCACACTAATATATTTATATGACTGTCATGAATAATATTTCTCATCTTTTATAATGATTGATTCTAATTTGACTATTTGATTTGAAAAATTAAAAAAAAATCTCTAATTTATCTATGAATGAAATGATATTACAATTTTAATTATTAATTAAGTTAAACCTCCTAATTTTGGAGATTCTAGTCTATAAACAGATAAACACGTCTACATAACAGGTTCTGTCATGCAGCGGACATCGAATCTCTATACACAAGTGTATAAATATAATCCATAACTTCTATCGATTTACTTAAAAACTCATTCGAGTTATATGTACTAGTAACATTTTTTTATTCGCACAATTATACATATCCATAGGATATAAATTCGCAATCCCAGTGCAAGAATCAAAATACTTTTAAAACTATTTCGGTTTTTTTCTGTGTGTGTCGTGATTCGTTTAATCGTGTTAGATTATACACTAGTTACGCTGTTAGTTCATGTACTGTTCTTTTTTTTTTCTATTAAACCAAGCCTTAAATCTTCCGAAGATTGCAGCTGCACACTTTTTCATTGGGCTAGTTGATAATCATTTTGTTTTCATTACACGTGTTAGTAAGCTCTCAGGTATCGTAGGACGTGCTGGGAATGGGATCAGGTTCAGGATAAACAAGGTCAGTCGATTCGGCTCGCTGTTGCAGAGTAGCGATGCGCTCAGATCTACAAATAAATTTTTATTTGGAGTTCGTTGACATCAGTTGCATCGATTTTTCGATGGTCTGTTTGCAACAGGATTAGGTTGTTTGTATGCAAAATAAAATTGAAAAAAATGTCGAGTACGGATTCTCGCTCGTGAGTCACGAATGAGAATTGAAGTAGAGTTTTTCATAGTCTTAAAAAAAGCAAGGAAAAGGCATAACATAATTTTTTAAAACAAAGCTTAATTGATTTTTTTTTAGACAATCCATGTGAAATCACATGAGCTGTTAAAATTGTTCTCGAAATGAAAATTGGCTAATTTTGAAAATTCAAAAAGTTCACAAACAAGTACGCAGACTTTTTGATGTACGTCTCTTGGTGATAAAAAAAAAGAAGGAAAGCATGCGACATACAGTGATTTTTTTTTTAAATTTTTCAACAAAAAAAAAGTGGAAAAAGCAGGATTCTTTGATGGGCTCGAGTATAAAAGGAAAATGAGAGCAGGAAATCTATCGTATCAAATTGTAGTCACTAAAAAAGTTGAGTATATTAGTGTTAGTTCAAGTTATTAAATGAACGTGAGCGTAACTGCGTGAACTATTTTATGTGGATTTGTTATTCTAGCATGCAAAGGTCACTACCACGTACTACAAGATAGGTCCAGGTGAGGACTACAATTACATAGTATAATTTTGAATGCTAATTATTAATCTCATTGATTAGCAGCTAATTCAGCAATTGATTTGTAATAAAATTGTAGATAAAATGTTATACTGGAAAAATTGTTGTAAATTTATCAAAGTGAGATTATGTAATAAAGAAGTAGCATTGAGTGTAGCTATTATTATTTTTTCTATAAGAGTAAAATGTTCAATGTAATGTATTGGCACCATGCGCCAGCTTTCTTCCCTCGTTAAAGGTTACTCATAAATATTTGAAAGAAAAAATCAATAGAAAAAAAGTAGAAATAAAATAAATTATAAGTGTTCATTTTATCTCAATTGAGACAAAAAGAAAAAAATTAAAGTGTTAATTTAAAAATCTGGAAGTAAAATGAGTAAGTAGAAGATAAAATAGAATTATTGTAGAGAAAAAGTGTGTACACGTGTGGTAATATTACCACTTTTATGATGTGTATGTTAATTGCTTGTTAATAAGGTTATCACCTAATAAAAAAATGTATAAAAGGTAGTGTGTATAAATATGCTGGAGTATGACTTACGAAAAGATCTTGGGAATCTTGCGAGTAGGAATCGTCGTTACTAATTGACCCCACAGCAATGTGCCGAATCCAAAGAATAGACACCAAAGCCACTGCTCTAAGGTTAAAGCTTTTGTGCTAAATGCCATTTTACCATATTGGATAATGACAACCTGTACGGATAAAATTAGATCGATTAATGTTACGTTATCTCTCATTAGCAAGGTACGCTTAATTTGATTTGCCGAGCATTTACCTGCGACAAAGCAGTTCCAATCCAAATCGAATAAAAGATAGGATTGGTAAATATTCCTTGGAAGACGTTTCGCTGGCCATGAATCTTTCTGGCATTGAATTCGTTGAACAGCGTCATCATCACAAAAGTATTGAAGATAATCGTGAAGTGCTGCGTGGGCCCGCCACCGGCTGCTGCTACTCCTCGGCCAGAAGGAATGTCCAGCATTTTATCTCCTGCACGAAAAAATAAAAAAAACCCTTGTTACCAACGCGTCTAAATTAAAAGAGGGTAACAGTTGGATCTCGAGTACTCACCAACGAAGAGAAGCGCAAAAATAACGGTTAACTGGTAAACCGCTTGACCGAGTATATTTTTCATCATCGTCCTGGAGATGAGGGGTTTCGTCCTGCCGTATGGCTTTCTGAGAAGCAGATCCGGCGTAGGCATTTCCGTGGCCAGGGCCAGCGAGGCTAACGTGTCCATAATGAGATTGACCCACAACATTTGTACAGCTTTGAGCGGCGAGTCTTGCACGGCACAGGCGCCGATGAACGCGACGATGACCGCGACTACGTTCACGGTCAGCTGGAACTGCAGGAACTTGGCGATGCTGTCGTACACGTTCCTGCCCCACATGACGGCTTTGACGATCGACGAGAAATTGTCGTCCGTGAGAATGATGTCCGACGCCTCCTTGGCGACGTCGGTACCGGCGATGCCCATGGCGAAGCCGACGTCGGCCTTCTTGAGGGCCGGGCCGTCGTTCGTGCCGTCGCCCGTCACGGCGACGACCTCGCGATTCGCCGACGCCTTGCTGTCGATGATGCCCTTGACGAGGATGTACTTGTCCGTCGGCGAGGATCGCGCCAGCACGCGCAGCTTGGGCCAGACCTTGTCGAGGAGGTGCTGCTGCACGTCGCCCTTCGCGTCCCTTATCCTCTTGTTGAACTCCTGACCCTCGAGGACCAAGAAGTCGTCGGTGGGCCTCAGAATACCGCATTTCAAAGCGATTGACCTATCGACAAGGTAGAAATAGAATCAAAAACAGAAAGTAAACGGAGAAATTATTGAATCGCACGATACAAATACATCCGATATATCGGAGGTGCATATGCATATATGTGTATCCACATAATATAGAGCTCCAACACACGTATGCGCACACATATGTTTGCATACGCGCAGTGCACAAATATACTCATATACATATGAGAGGGTGTATCGCTATATATGTATGAACGAACGAGGAGGTCGAAAGAGAGTGAGTGAGAGGGAGGAAGAGTGAGTGAGTGAGTGAGAGAGAGAGAGCGAGTAGTAAAGGGGCGAGGCCGGCAATATTGATTTTTTCAAGCGGCTAAGATCTTTCGCGTTTCGCTTACTATTACTACCCTGCACGGCGCGCGCTCGAGCTTACCCAACCCGTTGCGCGCGAGCACGTATATATAGCAGCAGCAGCAGTAGCAGAGAGCGGCATATATGTGTGTCTACCGTGCGAGCGAGTGTGGGTATATACACGTATATATATATACGTAGTCATCTTCGTAGTCGGACGACTTCGTTCAAGGTCGCGAGCATCGAGGCTAATAAACGTCCTCAGCGTGTATGAAAAAGAGAAAGAGAAAGAGAGCGAGAGAGAGAGCAAGGGAACGAGAGAGAATAAGCGGGTAAGCGAGAGCACGAGTGGAACAGTCCATTTTTAACAAATATATATAATATATAGCTCTCTTTCTCTCTCACTCCATCTATCTCGATCTGTCCATATGCAACTGCAATTGTGAACTTTCGCCACGATATGACCTATGCCCAACGAGCGAACCTTTGATACTCTTTCTCAGCGCGCTCACGTGCTGTCCTTTGATACAATTTTTAATCGAGCGGGATGTAAGGAAAGAAGCGAACGACGTTACATGATAGATATTATAAATGAAAAAAAACGAACCTGGCAGTATTGACGTTGTCACCGGTGACCATGCGCACGGTGATACCGGCCTTCTGGCACTGTCTGATGGCCTCGGGCACCTCGGGCCTGACCGGGTCCTCGATACCCACGATGCCCAGACAGGTGAGATTCGCCACGATGTTCGCCTCGTCCTCCCAGTTGGGATCGCTGTCGATGTGCACCTGATTGATCTCGGCCTTGCCGGGCACGAAGTCGCGATAGGCGATGGAAATTGTGCGCAGGCCGTCGCGGGCCATCGGCTCGATCACGCTGTGCACGAGGCGGTCCTGCATGTCACGCGTGAATTTCTCCAAGTTCCCGTCGCGACCGTATATAAAGGCACATCTGTAAAGCAGAAACACCGAAAGCGTTGAGATTTGGTAATTTTTTTTTTTACCAATATACACGAGCGATCGCACTCACTTCTTCATGATGATTTCAGAGGCGCCCTTGGTGAAGAGCCGGTAGCCGCCGCCGGGCCTCGGCACCACGGTGGACATGCTCTTGCGCTCGCTGTTGAAGGTGTAGACGCGCGTGAAGGTCTCCTCGGGCTGGTCGTCGCGCACAGTCTGGTAGCTCTTGCCGAGAGCCACGACGAAGCCGAGTAAGGCACATTCGGTTTTGTTGCCGACCTGCATCGCGAGCTCGGTCGGGTCCTGCGAGGGCATGATGCGCGACGTGTAGGCCGAATTGATGGATATCGCCTGGACGAGCAGCTGGCCCACGTGCGCGGGTATGTCGCTGAAGTTGGGTATTGTCTTGCAGAGCTTCTCGCAGAGATACGACTGCACCACGGTCATGCGATTGGTCGTCAGGGTGCCCGTCTTGTCCGAGCAGATGGCAGTGGCGTTGCCCATCGTCTCGCACGCGTCCAGATGGCGCACAAGATTGTTGTCCTTCATCATTTTCTGCGCGCAAGAAAAAGTAATAAATAATTAGTATACGTCTTGACTATATCGCTCGTAAAAACTTACCTTGACGGAGTAAGCCAGCGAGAGAGTGACGGCCAGCGGCAGGCCCTCGGGCACCGCTACGACCAGCACCGTCACACCGATGATGAGATGCCTGACCAGGTCGCTGGCGTAGCTCGGCTTCCACACGAGCTGGTCGATGTAGAAGGTCTTCACGCAGAACTGGGTGACGAGTATGCAGACGGTGAGCACGGCAATTGTCGAGCCGGCGTAACCGATCTGTATCGCGAGCTTGGTGAGCTTGGCCTGGAGCACGCTCTTCTCCTTCTTGCCGCTGTCCTCGCCGCCGCTCTGCTTGGCCGGGGCGTGATTCTCGCCGCCGTCCACCGAGTGCTGCTTGCTCAGGGCGTGACTGTTGCCGATGTCGCCGCCGTCGTCGTCTAGATACGCGCGTGTGTCGAGTGGGAAAGAGAGAAAAGGCGTTTGTTTTTTGTGCGTTCAAGATATATGACAACTTCGTCCAGGGTTATCGATGTTTCGTTTTTTTTTTTTTAATTTATTGCGGATATGTTAAAGCGAATTATTTCTCTTTTTATTTTTTTCAATTTATTAATCCACAGTGGCATTTTTTTATTTTTAGTTTGCTCGACAAAGTTTCGGAATTAAACATTGCTTAGACGTTACAACAAGAAGAGAAGAGGAAACTTCACATGCAACCTACCGACTTATCACCAGAGAGAAAGAGCGAGACGGTACAAACTTTAACTACGTTCAAAATGCCAATGTAGAATTCGTGTGGGCGTGAAGTTTTCGTTACTTCGAGCCAAGTGTGCTTGCTTGCTGCTCGCAGTTTTGTTTTTCTTCATCAACGTTAACGAAAACTTCGCGCGTAAATATAAAAAATAAAAAAAGAAGAAAAAATAAAAAACTACACATGGAAATTTGAGAAAAATTCAGGTACAAAATGCTGAATTAAAAATCTGGTCAGGTCCAAAAACGTTATACAAAACAGGAAAGTGGTTAGTCATGTCAAGTAAGATAAAAGTCAAAATGCAAGAGTCAAGGCACTAATATAAATCGGTTAATTGAATATCATAAAAAAAATATATATATATTATGCATAAAAGGAAAACCAGACCACCAATGTAATATATAATATATGCAAACAGGATGGTAATTATTTGAGTTTTAAAAACAGATAGAATATAAAATAGTCATTAATGGACAAACAATAACTTCTTATGGTTCCCAAGCCAAAATGTAAACAGTAAAATATAGTTATTATTTGTATAAAAGGCCATAATTATGGTGAATGAAGGTGATATGATATCCGCTCGTTACTACGTTAAACGAATAGATCTGTCTTCGTTGGTACTTCCAAGCTGATAGCTTATAATAGTTTCCTTTTTTTTTTGCACCATGTATTATACCCGAAAAATTAATAGTTAAAGTGTAACCAGTATTTTCTTCAGCTGTACGTCATAATAATAAGAGAAAAAAAAAGGAAATAAAAAAAATATACAAGTGAAAAGTTTAATCACCTGATAGCGACTTCTTCTTCCGCTGCTTTTTAGCCTCTAGATAAGAAAACGCATGCAAAACACAAATTCATTAGCAAGTCTTCTAAATTATTGATTTCTTAACTAAATTAATCCTTCTCGATATCCGCTCCTTAGTCGTCAATTATTTTTCGGGTCATTTAGTTCAATTATTATTTTTTTTTTTCACCTAAAACGCCGGCATTAATGTGAGAGTAGAAAAATTCTCGAGCAATTAGTTCACCGAGAGAGTCTCGACACATAATCGCAACAACTTTAAAAAACGTAAATCGTAAAATGAGGAGAAAATGTTACGAGCGCCTTAGTGAACTATTTGCTCGATTGATGTAAGTGACGCGGAGAGGCCGGATTTTATTTTCATGATCGCTGTGTGGGTGAGGAAACTCGAATAATAACAGTTGGATTTTAATCATTTTACGCTGCTGTAATTACGACACATTCCTATGGGTATGAAGTAATAAAAGTAGCATGAAGTTGAGAGATAGAGACAGAGAGATAGTGAGAGAGCAAGAGACAGCGTAAAATGATGAAAGCAACACTTGGCAAACACATACATATAATTACAAGGACTCGAGGGGGATCTGACAGATGATGAGAAGTATGCACAAATAGTATAGAGCTAATGAATATAAACTGTATAAGAGTAGATTCGAGAAAAACATTTATATAGCCATGGTTCATCGGTATGTTGTAAAATTGTTGGTCTCTTGCGATGCAAAGCGGGCATATTTTTTCGTTGAGGTTCGTACCGAGAAACGGTCGAGCAAGTGATTTGAAAAGTCGATCTTTAACGAGTACTTGTTGAGGCTAATCAGGTAGTATAAAAGTAGGGTGTAGAACAAGATGTAGTAGAACTTGTAAAATGTATCATGCCAATAATTGGGTTTAAGTTCGAAAAAGGGTCTAAAGACAATTGTCTAAATAAACGGATCAAAAATTCAGGGTTTTTGAATGGGGTTAATACAAACTTTGAGATAAGTATCATTCCCAATCGGTAAATTAGTATATAAAATTAACATAACAGTAAAATTCGAGATTCGAAATATAAAACCATGCTGCATTGTCAACTATTCATTTGGTTTTTCAATTATTTGAGAATTAACAAACAGTAAAATATCAGAGAGAAGAAAGAGAAGTACTTTGAAAATTGATGGGTATATACCATTTTGATTCATTTCAAAATAGAAAACAATTTATTCTAGTAGTGAAATCTCTTTCCTCAGAATTAATTGCAGCTGCTGCATATGCACAAAAACATAAAGCAGGGGTAAACTGGCAAACCTGAGAGCAAGATGAGATTTTGCTCTGAGTATTTTTTTATCGTTTTCATTTGCTCGTCTGACTTTTTTGTAATAATAATATCAGCGGTGAGTGGACGCGTCGTACCTTTTTTCATTTTCTTGATCTCTTGCTCTTGTTGGTCAACAGCTGCACCCAAAAGAGTGAAGATGATACCTGCCTGTGAGTTAACACCCACAGCAGTGACCAACATCTTGCCAGAGCCCTCCATGACATGAGTTCCTGAAAGGAAAATGAATAATAATTAGATTCAAAAGTTCCCTCCAAAGTAATGGCAATTACTCAAATGATGAAAAATATTCTCTGACTTACCTGAAAGTACCATGGGATCAAATGATTCACCTTTCTTAACATGATCAGATTCTCCAGTTAAACTAGATTCATCTACTTTGAGATCATTGCTTTGAATAAGAATACCATCGGCTGGCAGTAAATCACCGTATTTGACCTGTAAATTTGAAGCGAGTTCCATTAAGAATTTGGTTTTAAAATAGAAAAAGACTGTGAATAATGAGCGAATAAACTAACTTGACATATGTCACCAACTACGATGTCAGAGACAGAGATCTGTTTCACTTCACCCTGTCGTATGACAGAGAATTTGTGTTCTCCCTCTATCCTACTTTGCAGGCCACGGAATTGCCTTTCTTTTGAATAATCATTGAAGGCAGTAACTATGACGACAACAATAACTGAGATCAGAATGGCCAGACCTTCGATCCAGCCATATTTTGTTTCGTCATCTTCTAAAGAACCAATAGAATCTGCAATGGAAGATGTATAATTATCTTTCTGTTTACAACAGTAGCTCATTGGCAAAATAAACAAGCTGTCACACGCGTGCGACAACTTCAACTTACCCTCTTCTTCATCTGCAGGATGATAGAAGCTGAGACCAAGAGATACAAGGGCAGCGATCTCTAGGATAATTAACGTTACATCTTGCAGCGCTTCCCAAACTAACTGCAGAAAGGTCTTTGGTGGTTTTGGAGGAATTGAATTTGAACCAAAGGTGTCTCTCCTGTGTTGCATGTCTGTCGCAGTCCCACTGAGACCTATCGGGGATGGGTTAAAAAAATTCATGTTGAAAAATAGAGCATCGTTTTCATTAGACCTAATTCGAAAGAGTCTCTCTCAACCATTTGAAATTCATCCATTCGATACGAGCTTTTGGCCATTTAAAAAATTCCGAAAACATCGTGTGTGCTTTCGCAAATTCGTCATCATAGTAAAACCCGAGATCCAAACTAACAGACGTCATTGTAACAGGCACATCCGTCAAAGTACAAAATCATCGAGAGAAGCGTAACTGTCATCATCGTTTATATATATGTACACGCAGAGCGAGAGAGACAGAGAGAAAGTAGGCCTGCTTTACGTCTACCATAGTTAGTTTTATATATATACGTCTATATCTATATATAGTAACGTGCAAATTTTTCGCGTCCGCGAGCGAGTAAAACTTAACCTCGCAAAACGCGTCTCTCTCTGAATCGCTGCGCTCCGATGTGCATGGCATACAGCTTCGATATCATTGTATAGCGGCTCGCGGCCAGTATAATACACGACGGTGTGTGTGTGTGTATTATATCTATCACAGTGCGGCGGCTTATAATAGGTGCGACGTGCGTACGTACGTACATATATACACATGCAGATACACACGCACGCACGCACGCAGAGAGACCCACATGCCATTATTATATAGGTGGGATTCGATGAATTCCGTATACATTATTATTACAACGACGTTCTCTCGCGGTGGCCGTGTATACGTCTGTCCGTGTTTTATTTTTATTACGTACCTTCGCTGGGCGAGGTGTAGAGCTTTTTGCAGACCTCCTGCACGCCGCCGTAGCTGTTGACCTTGTTGACACCCTCGCGGCCCCTGATCTCCATGAGCTCGCGGAGCTGCTTGAGGGTGAGCCCGTACTGGGCCGGTCTTCCGTCGATGGTCGCCATGGTTTATTTATTATTTTATTTTATATACGTGTATATTTATATAGATTATTTGTGCCTCTCGACGCGAGGCCAACGCACTATATAAACTTTTTTCTTCTTTTTAAAACTCGTGGCTTCTCCTCCTTCAACTCTCTCGTCGCACTATATTTTATTATTATATATATTTTAATATAACTTCACGCACGGGCACCAGAGAAGCTATTTTCTTGTTGCCTCTCGTAAACTCACTGACAAACAAATAAACACACACTTTTGCACAATTATTATTTTATAATTTGTTGCTGTTGCTGCTCTATCTCCTCGTCGTCGAATTTTTCACTCTCTCTCTCACCAGTCTCGTCGTTGCGTCGCTTTAACAATTACAATTCGCACAAAAACAAGAAACAAGAACAAGAAGAAGAACGAGAACTACGGGAACAACACCACCAGCACCGGGAGGCAGGAGCAATCATGCGTCACGAGTGGCACTTGTTATTATTCACTGTCCTTGGGGCAGCGTTGGCTCGTTGGGCATACAATAACCGCAGCAGTGGATACGACGAACGAGTAGCACCTTTGCACGAGGCAGCGCGTGCAGCATGATGATGACGATGATGACGATGTCGACCACCGCGATGAGCACGACGACGTTGCTGCTGCAGTATCGTAGCGGGTTGCTGCGCCCGCGACGGATGCAGGTCGTTGCTGTTCGCCTCGAGCAGTAGTAGCGGTAGTCTCGGTAGTGTTGTCTCCTTCGACGACGATGGACGACGACGACGACAGCAACGTCTAGCGTGCAGGCTGCGTCGTTGGCACGCTGCTGCTGCTGCTGCTGTCGCTGCTACTGCCGCTTCGATTGTCGTGGACGACCACGGCTGCCGCTGTTGTTGTAGTAGTCGTTGTCGTTGTCGTCGATCGTGTCCACGAACAACAACAACAACGAGTTGCTGCTGCTGCGACTGCTGCTGTCTCTGCCGTCTGTATAATGGGCACAGCGGCGACTGCGGCTGCTTGTCGGCTCTCCCAAGCGCGGCGGCTGCCGACTCTCGTCGCTGCTGCTGCTGCTGCTGCTGACTAAGTCGTAGTAGTAGTGGTAGTGACGACACTGCTGCCACCGCCGGCGCCTTTTCTTCTTCTTCTGCTGCTGCTGCCTCGACTGCTGCTGCTTCTCTTCGACAGCAGCTCGGCTTCTGCTGATTTTCCAAATTATTATTGCGCCAGCAGAAGCTGCCGCTCGAAGTGCACGACGTGCCGGCGTTACTTTTACTGCTGTTGCTGTTGTTGTTGTTGTTGTCGATGCTATTACTGGCGCCGCCTCCGTCGTCGCGCTGCTGCTGCCGCTGTTCCGCTGCTGTCTGCGACGCGGTGCACGTCCGGCCGCGGTCGCCGCCCGTTAACGGTCGCGTTAGGCCGCCGACGTCGACGTGCAGCCCGTTCACCGCAGCCGCAGCCCTCGTCGCGGCCTCTTGCAGCTCGGACCACCGCTGCAGCTCTTGCAGCAGCGGATCCACAACCACTGGTAGGCTACCGCCGCTTCGACGACGACCGCTGCTTCGCTCTTCTTCGGCTGCTCCAGCTTCTACGGACTTTTTCCCCGTTCGATCGTTGAGAGGACGATGATGCTTGATCGACGAGAGCGACGAAGACGAGACGATGCTTTTCCGCCTCCTCCACCTGCGGCGCCTCCTCCGACGCTTGCGACGGCTACTGCTGTTGCTGCTGCTGCTGCTTTTTTTGTGCTGCAGCTGATGATGATGATGATGATGACGACGATGATGCTTCTTCTGCTTCGTCTGCCCGCAGCTGCTGCAACAATCGGAAGCAAGAAAAAAACGAAACTTTAGTACAACAATCGTACACGATGTTTTGATGAAACTCTGCTAATTATTATATGCATATAAAAACAACGGCAATAATCTCTCTTTCTTTCTCTCTCTCTCTCTCTCTCTCGATATAACCAGTACCGAACCGGAGCATATCGGAGAACGAAAATGACGCGCGGGAAAAATGCGGGAGTAGAAAGGGGGGAAAAAAAAAATAGCGACGCAGTGGGATGTAATATTGTGTGTAGTATACGCCGGGGTAATCTCTCTCTCTCTCTCGCGATTCTCGATATATCTATCTATGCTCTTCTATTGAACATGATTCACGATGTATATACACGGTATACATGGGTTCCTCCCCGCGCTGCCGCGCGCGAAAGATGACTATACATACATTTACGCGCGTATGATACACGCGTATCACAGATCGGAGAGACGTCAAGAGCTTGCGCGCGCGGGCTTTTGTCGTTTTCCCCGCCCGCGAGATCTTCCATATACTCTCTTTCTTTCTTTCTATCTTTGTACATTGCTTTCTTTGCCTTTTTTTCCGGTTCCTCGTATTCGACGCACGTATATATAATGATGAATAACGCTTCGGATTTACGTAGGTATGTGTATTATACGAATTCATTGCATCTGTATATATTTATATTGTAATTACAGCGAGAGAGGAGCTCATTATCGATTGACGCGCACGCGTATATAGAGGAGATATCTATAGATACATAATGTATAAAGATATGGATGTATACAGTACACATAGACAACCAAAAGCACACACGCTATCGATCATCAACGCCGAAGCTCATCCGTGTATGTGTGTATCGATTTGTGTTTGTGTGTGTGTGCGTCCCTCTTCCTCCTCAGTCCTCCCGCATACGCATTATGATCAATCTCTGCGTGCCTGGGATATTCGTTGGCTGTGCGCGTTAATGTGCATCTCCGTGTGTAGGTATATATATATAGATTGTGCACGCGGGGCAGATGTTGCATAAAATATTCCTTTTCCTCTGCGCTGCCTCTGTGCTGCTGCCGCGTCGTCTCTCGTCCGCCATCGATTGCTAATTATCGCGATTAGCCTCATTATACAGCCGGGGCGCCATGAATGTATTATAAACTATCCGATATATACATGCGCCATATACCAGAGCGAGCGTCAGAATCGGGGGAAAAGAGCTTAAATACGAGCTTGCAGCAGCGGTACAGAGCTCGATTGGCTGCCTGCTGCTGCCGTATACACGCGCGCGCGCGCGTCGAAAGAAAAATAATAGCCTTTTAACGAATTTATGTAACTCAATAGATTTGGGCTCCGGCGGAGCAGCTCCAGCCGTATAGCGAGGAGCTAGTTTAGTTTATCTATGTCTGTATTCGCGCCGTATACACAAACACACACGTGCACACACACGCCGTGCAGCAGCTGAAAGTGAAGTAGAGGGGCGGCGCGGGGCATTATCGTTATTGATCGTGTATTATGTACGGAATTCGCTGCTTTTTGACTTCCGGACTCCGAGCGTAACACGCAGCTCGATTTCGTGGGATGTATACGTACATTTGTACATTCAATGACGTAAGTACATATCTAATATATATATAAAACTGCTTTGTATTCCGTGTATACAGTATACCACGAGCGCGTGTGCTTATGTGTCAGTCGGAGGACGCGCGGATTTTTGATTCCCGGTCTCCCCCATAAGGCCGAAAGTACACCGTATTATATTGTAAACGAGGATGCGATCGAGTTTACGTCCAGTGTGTGTGTGTGTGAGATTGCGTATGTATACACGTGCAAGTTTAACGATAAACAGTTTCGCGAACGACGCACGTACACTTATATATAGGGTAAAATAAAAATGCAATTCCGAATAAATTGCCGGTGTAACGCGTCCTATACCACTATAATGCGTATGTGTGTTACGTGTGGGTGAGTTCAATCGAAGGAGCTCGCGCGAGCGAGAGCCGCTGCTCTATGTCGCGCGCGCTGCACACGTATATATAGTCGGGTCGTTGGCCGCGACCGGTACCGCCGCTCATGTATGCGTGTGTGTGTGTGTGTGCAAACCGCATGAGATATACGCACAAACACGTACACGCACGTATGACATATCCTATATACATTTGTTAAATATAGGAGAGCAACCCTCGCCACTTCCTGCTATATACTTATGTATCTTATAAGCATAAAAAATGTGATTATTTATTTATTTATTTATAATGTGTATTACCCGGCGTTTGCATTATGTATGAGTAAAAACTGTTTGTACGGTACGTGATATACAGAGAAAAAATGAAAATGGTTTAAGGTGTACGCGCGAGCTTTTTCCAAAGAAAAAAAAACGAAAATATCTCGTTCGCGCACACGTGCATGAAAGCTTAATAGCTGTAGGACCGTGTCGTTGTCGTTGTTGTTGTTTATTTTTGCGCCTGGACGCGATGTACACCTACACAAGAGGCGGCAGTTCAAATATCTATAAACAATTCATTTCGCCCTGTGCAAGCTCCACGATGTTGTTCGTACACGGGGTTCATACACGCTGTCCAAGCGAATCTCCTCTTTGTGTATGTTATCAAGTGCGTATGCGTGTGTCCTAGCTGCTACTATTACACGGCGACGCGAAAACGTTATCACACGAGAGGCTCCGTGATATAACTCCGGTTTTTATGCCCTGCCCTTATAACCCCCGATACGACGACGACGACAACGTAGCAGCAGCAGCAGCAGCGGAGCTCGCGAGCCGACGCGTGTAATAAAGCAGTAAAAGAGCAAAGGGTGAGTTTTAGGTCACGTCGTAAAAGTGCGCCACGGCGCGCGGAGTACAGGGAGGATGAAAAAAAAAAGGAAGAGAAAAGATAAAGAAATAAATAAAAAAAGGGGTATGGACGAAGAGGTGTACGCGGAGAAGGAGAAATTTTTTCTCCAAAGAGTACACACACACACGTGTTCTACGAGTATAAAAAAAAAAAGTAAAGGAAAAAAATTATTTACGACGACGATATAAAAACGCGGCGGAGCGCAAGTAGCTCGCGGGGGGGCACTCGTACGCATTTTCTCCGTATATATACCTTTTCTTGTCTCAAGCGCCTCTCTTATAGCTCCTTCGAATTCTCCTCTATTTCTCTCTCTCTCTCTCTCGTGATACTTGTAATAAGCGCGCGCGAATAAGTGCGTGTGTCATCGACGAAATTATAAAACGATGCACGAGTCGCGCGCCTTTATTGCAGCGCACGTTCATATATGTATCGGAGAAACACAAGCCGATCGCGAGCCGGCTCGCGCTGCTCGTTTACTCGCTTGTTTATTCTATTACTGTATCGTGTCGCGGTGCGTGCGAATTTTAAATGTGTAATACGCGTCGATCGACGCGCGATTGACCTTAGAGAGATGCAAATTTCTTCGATCGTATACATATCACATTATCGTCGTCATCGTCATTATTATTATTGTGTGTGTCCGCGAGCGAGGATATCGTCTCTCTTTCTCGCTTGTTTATCCCTGAAAACGGAAATGTCTGCAGCGTACGTATATAATAAGATTCTCCTCGAGCATCCGGTTCTTCATTCTCTCTCTTCTTTTTTTTCTGCTGCTGCCGCTGCTTTCGAACAAATAATATAAAATATATCGATGAGCGAGATGCAGCAGCGTTCGTTCGACCTTGCCGTTTACGGGCACGAATTGTTGTTCGCGCGCGTGTGTCTGTGCGCCGCGAAAAACTTCGTTTGCTAAAGAGAGTCTCGAGATTATTGAGCCAGTTGTTGATATAATTTCGATCGATTTTTATTTATTGCTCGTTTCTCGATTCCGATGCTTTTCGGGAATTCGAATATAATGTAAGTACTCCGAAACGGCTCGTTCGAATGACGCAAAAAATGTTCGTGCGCCGTGCATACATATATTGCGAGTGACACTCGAGGCAGAGCCGAGCAGAGAGATATTTGTACGAGTCGCGTGATACTATTCGAAGATTAATCTCGGCCGCGCGACGAGTCTGATAGCGACACACATTTGTATACGTATAGCGGTGGCAGCAGAAAACGCACGCGGTGTCTAAGTTGAGAAACACACACACACACGTATATATTCTTTAATATTAATGTGCTCTCTCTGTGTCGGATAGCCTATGCGCGCGCACGCACACACATACAACGCTCGAAATCGCAATACTAATTTTAGGAATCGGTTGTGTAATGTGCACCTCTCTGCGACTCACATACATGCCTTGCCTGAACGCGAGCGAAGCAGAGAGAGAGAGAGAGAGAGATCGTGTGGCATGCGCCGCGCGCTATATATAATATTCGCACACGCCGCGCAGCAGCAATATTACAATACTATATAATACTATAACTATACCATGCCACTTGCTATGTATCTCTCTCTCTCTGTCTCTCTGCTTCTCTGCTCTTTTCTGTGTCTGGCAGTAGTGTGGAAGGTTGAACATTTTTAAAATAGACGTCGACACATTAACGCGTTCGCATATCTATACGCGCACGCGAGAGGCAGACAGCAGAGATAGAGATAGATAGATAGAGATGACCACAATAGCGTTTCGAACGCGTGCTAGGCTGGCTTGTGTATGCATGTACAGCGTAATTTACGTTTGTTATTCTTTGAAAAACAATAATCCCGATGCTCCGCCGCTCGTACATGTATATGCACACGCGGTAGCAGAGCTTTAAAACTATGCAGCCTCGCGCGCGCGAGAAATATATTGTTTTTCTTTTTTTTTGTTATCTATTCTTCCTTTCGTTCGATCAACGAAGCTACATAATGTATCAGAACGAGGTAAAAAAAAAGTCTGCCAGGCTGTTTTGTTTCGTGCGTTATAATAATCGAGGAGCAGCAGATCCTCGAGCTTTTTGATTCGATACACAAGCGCACATATTGTAAGCACACACACACACACATACACACGTGGTGTATAAAATACAGAAGAAGACGCGCCGACCAAGTATAAGCGCGTGTTCTGGAAGTTAATGGAATCCGTTGGCGACGCGGAGAGAGGCAGAGAGGCGCGCATACGATGATTCATTCAAGTCGAAGACAGCACTGCACTACTGCCTATACTACGACTCGTGCACTCTCTTTCTCCTGTTATTGTACTCTCGATCGCCGCTATTACATTATCCGCTGCACACGCGCGCATAATATACATATATAACGGAGCACAAGGTTTATGGAAATATCCTATAATACATTTCGAGAACGCAAAATCGCGCGCGCGAGCAAACTCGACGACAAGTACAGTGGAGACTCTCGTTTTTTTTTTCCTCTTCTTCTTCTTCGTCTCAGTCTAAAATGAATAAACGCGCGCCCGATAGTATCGAATCCGCGAGGCAACTGGACGATTACTCACCCCGCACGACGACGACGACGACGACGACGCACACAGCTAAAAATACAATCACGCGCGCGCGCGGATTTTCTCGTTTTTCCCCCGCGAGACACCTGCCCGACGACGTTGATGCTTACAGGCACGCTACACCGACTGAACGCTAAATTTAAAACACAAAATAAATAGCGGACGATCGTGTAGTAGCATTTTTCAAGCCGCAAGCACGGCTAAAGAGCACGCGCGCACTTTCTGCGCTAGTGTATACGCAGAAATATCACAATATATTGGATCTTACGTAAGTATTGTATACACGTACGCCACATACGCACTATATACAGTTTATATATCGCCGGGCGCGATGACCTTAAAACCTCGATTTTTTACTCCTCCGTTTCTTTTTTACGTTTTTTTTTCCTTCCTTTTTTTTCATCGACACTCGCTTCGAAATAAGGCAAACGCGAGACTACTCGCGGTACTATCCTAGTCGTCGAATTTTTCGCCGCAGCACAATTGTGTCGCCCGCAGTCGCGAGCTCACCCAATCTACTTACATTACGACTTACATACAGCGCCCCGATATATCGAATGTGAAAAAAAATCTATATTAGTTGCGCGGTATAGTGTAGTGTCCCCCTCGTCTCTCTCTCTCTCTCCCTCTTTTCTGTATACGTGTGTGTGTGTGTGTGTGTGTGTGTGTGTGACGTCGATCGGACTCGCGCCGCAAACTCGTGCGCGCAGATAAGACCCAAGTGGTGTCATGGGTGTTGGTTAATATACGCGTAATATGACAAATAATAATAATGATGATAATAATAATGATGATCGTGAAAACGTGCCTGCGTTAGCGGAAAGGCGAGAACTATTATGCGAGAGGATACGCGGCGATATATAAGATCGTCGTAACCTGCCAGCAGCTCGCCTCTCTTCGGACAACACGTGAACGCACACACACATACATGCACGTATAAGCTCCGATATTTTTACAGAAAGCTTACTCGGCTCATTTTTAATTCTCTCTTTTTTCTCCTCTTCTTCTTCTTTCTAGTTCTTCTTCTTTTTTGCGTTGCCGCGATAATACGTCTCAATTAATTCGAGTCGTTAAAATTACTCTAAATCTTTATTTTGTTTTTTTTTTTTTCTGTTAATTTCCGAGATTCCGATCGAGTACGAAATTTTTGCATTCAACCGCGCGTTCTCGGTGCCAGATTTTTATGGTTTTTCATTTCTGCTAATTCTCATTCATCTTCTTTTTCGTAATCGTTTGCACAGTTGTTGGAGGTTTATTAAATATAGAATTTCTTTAATGAGTATTTGTTGTTTGATAAAAGAGCGGAATAAAATCAAACAAAAAATCTTTTTCACAAATTGGCTGCTAAATACACGGGCCAGCGATCGGCTGCCTTAAAAATCGATAACGAAAATGATGAAAAAAAAAAAGAAACATCGAAATTTCTGTAATTTTTTTTCAACATTCCCGTACAAATACGTTACGTGCAGCGGCGTAAAAATCGTTTCGTCTTATCAGCCGGTATATGGGAAATTCCGCCAACGCGTTAATATATTTCATTCGTTCCAAATAATTAAATTTTTTAAGAACAACTAGCTGTGGCATATTTTGCGATTACTTATCGAGAAAGAAAACAGAAAAAAAGAGCATGCCCATTTAATTAATGCTGGGGGCATCGGTTATTTTAAAAATTGAGATTAATTTCAATACGTCTTGAGGAAAACAGTTCAGTTTATCTTGTGCTATCAAAAACTATACGAAAAATCAGTTCGAATCCATATACATGATTTAAATGTAAAGCAAAAAAATTAAATTTTGACTGTTATCGTATCGACCGACTTTTCACAGGTCGTAGTTTGCGCGTAAAAAATGCGGTTGAATTATTTTGTGTATTTAAGAGCATTTTTAGAGTTTATAATTAATGATTTATTGCTAACGATTCGTTTCAATCATTCACATGCAATTTCAATAACACTTATAAGCTATATTAACGTGTCAGCGGATATTCCCATATACATTATTACCGAACCGACAATCAGATAAATGCAGTATATAGAGACTTTTTTTCGTTAATTGCGTGTGTGTGTCTCTCTCTTCTACGAATAAACCCGTTGCACGAATGCTGATAATAAAACATGAAAAAAAAAATGTTACGCACGTCGATGTTATATATGGAGTGGTCTGAAAAATTTTCCAAGTGTACAGGCGTGTAAATCTACGCGTCGTGCGCTCTGCACTCGGCGTGCGCGCGAGAGATAAGTGTGAAAAGCTTGCGCGCAGTGAAAGCCATGAGCGACAATTGGCATGAAAATCGGTTCATCACGCCTGCATCGGGCTGAAAATTGTGCATAAAGGTGGCAGCACGTAGAGCAGCGGGTAGGTCGTATATACAGTCGGAAATGAAAGAGAGAAGAATTTGAAAAGCTGGTCGAGATAACGACGAGTGTGTATACAACCGTTTCATTCGACGCTCGCGTTAATAACAAAAACAATTATGACAGTGATAATAACAATAATAACAACATCACGACGACGACGGTATAACAACGATCATTTCTCAAAATGACGAAAAGTGCATGGGAGCCAGAAGCACGCACACAAACATGGCATGCATGGCATGCTGCTGCAGTCGAGAAGCTGTCGATCGATAAAGACGACGACGACGTCGAAGAGCTTCTAAATTAATGAAAATTACGTCGCTCGCGAGAGACTGTAATATTTATGTATATAATACACACACACACACACTCGCACAGGTTTATTATAATAATAACGCGCGCGAGCGCAGCCAAGCAGCCGAGCTCGAGCAAGAGAGCAATTAAGATTAATTTATTGTGAATAGCTTTATAATAACGCCCGCGTGTATGTACACATGTTTATATGCGCGGCGCAACGGCGGCACGCAGTATGCCATGCTACGTACGTCATAGACCGAGAGAGAGAGAGAGGCAAAGCAGGTAGATTATAGGTAGCTCCAAGCTGCGCGCTGATATTGTAAAATGTTGCAAAATCGATACCATGCAATATACATGAGGCGTATACACCGTATGTTCTCTCTGTGTGTCGTGTGTGTATTAAAAGCCCCGAGATTTAGAGGAGTTTGCAGGCAAGTAAGTGTGTGTGTGTGTGTGCGTAAGTGCGGCTCAACCGAGTGGAAGATTGTCGAGGCTGATATAAATTAATTCATTTGTCGGGTTTTTAGCCGAGCGCCGAACAATACACATTATTATGTACGTAAGCTCGCAGGTGGGATTTCGTTTTTTTTTTAGCTTACTTATAAACGCGTTACGCGGGCTATAATAGGAACGTTTGACTAATATCCGCGCTTCGTCTCTTTTCTTTTTTTTTTTTTTTTGACGCATTCGTTGACCCGCCGTGATTCTCTAGTAATACCGCGCGATGATGCGCGAAAACCAAGAAGCGTGGGAGGAACGAAAATGTTTACGTTTTCTTAAAAAAAAAAACTTCCGCATCGAGAGGTCGTCGTCTATACGCAAGAGCAAATACGCGCGCAATAATTGAGCGGCGTACATATTGGACGTGGTTTTGCTCGAAGAAGAGAGTTCGAAGAACGACGAGCTCGACATTTTTTTATTTTCATTTCGTACATTTTGCTCTATTTCCATTTCATCTCGTGTATGTACCAGGCACAAAATATATATTATTGCACTATATATATACACGCGCGCGCACGAGTTTATGTGGGAGAGCTGCGTGCTGTGCTCGTCGACCGATGATGATCAACTCGAGTGTATTCACGTTTTTCGGCTTATAATTTCATCTCTCGCGTTAATCGTGCGATAAAAATAAAAATAAAAAAAAGCGTATAAAAAAGCGAGCGCGTGAATTGCCCGCTTAACCGGGAATTTCGAAATTTTTTCTTGTAAAAAATTCTGTACAGGGTATTTCCGCGCTTATTACGAGGAAAGGGTAAACGCGCTAAAAAAAATTTTAATTCATAATCTCGCGAGCTCGTTCTCGCTACTGTTCATGCGTAACGATAATCTCCGGCGCACGAGAAGAAAATGTGTGTGTGTGTAATGTTGTAACGACGGCCAAGAGAGAAAAAAAACAACGAACCGATCGCTGTTGTTCCGGTCGGAACATCGTCGCGTATATTATATCGTCTTTTTTTATTATTATATATATAATCGCCTACACATCGTGCGGCGGCGGCGTCGCATCGACGGACTTCCTGTCCGGCCAGCAGTCGCATGAGTCAACCTAAAATCTGTTTCATCACAAAAGGCGCATGACATGTTGTGTCATTATATCTGTGTGTGTGTGTGTGTATGATGTACAATAAACGCGTATATTTACGCGCAAGCATTGATATAGATACAATATACACACACACGTACAACGGATTAAATCAGCGAAACGAACGAAAATAAACAAATAAATAAAAGTGTTCATCATCATAGGCTGGGCGAAAAAAAAAATTTGTCATTTATCTTGGCTCCTCTCTCACTCGCTCGCTCGCTGGCCTTCTCGCTGGCAGGAGCGAGGGAGAGAGAGAGAGAGAGAGATGCCCGTGAACGTATAGACGCAGATAAGGCCAATATCAATTACTCCCGAGTTCGGCTATTTTTTGCCGAACTGGGATATGAATGAAAACACATAAACCCAAGGAATGTATTAATATAGTAATAACAAATCGAGCCGAGCGATGCTCGAGTGCCGCGAGACTATAGGCACGAATTGATCGATACGATGTGTGAGACGTGTGCCCTATACTGGCCGGTGTGTATGTTTGGGTGAAAAACAGCTGAGTCCGAGGCACGTATAGTGTATATAACGCATGAATAAATCAACTGACCGATAAGCTCGCGGGTAACTTATTGTAAATACATCGACCTTATTGCATGCACTTCCTCGAGAATATTTTTGGACGCTCGTAGTGTCCGGAGCGCCCGAGTGCAATGATAAAAAAAAAATCAACGCGTGTTAGTCCGCGCGATTACATCCACCTCCGAGCGTCACGAGAGCAACAATTTTTTCCCCCTCCTTTCTTTCTATTTTCTTCTGTTATTTTTTTTTTTTTTGTTGCAATCAAATCGCGCGTGATCGCTAGAAGAGATAAAATCCGGATTTATCGTCGCTTTGGAGCAAAAAAAAAAAAAAAAAGAAAAAATGCTAATTAATTCTAAAAGCGCGTATAAATTTATTATATACGTGTATCACATGTACATCGCCCGCAGGGAAAGAGAAGTATAAAGCGGGGGGGAGCGGCGCAAAACGAGCCCGAGAAGAAGGCGAAAAAAAAAGAATCATCGCGCGAAACTAGTAATAGGCTATTTCTACGTTGTGTAGATTTTTAATTAAATCGTGACGTCAATACCTTCTTTTTCGAAAGAAAACACGCACGTGCGCCGCGTTTATATATATAATACGCGCTCTTTAATACGTGTGCGTGCTATGATGTGTCAGTGTGACGTCTATTAAATGCCGCATACACCTCAGCTAATACTCTCACCTATATATCTTCGAGTCGGCCGAGTTAATTCTTTTTTTCTTCTTTCTCTCTCTCTTACACATAGACACACATAAACGCGCGCCCACCCACGCACACGTTTATGTATAATATACGTGATTGGATCGGCTTTACTAATTGCTCGGCGCCAACCCGGTGTACCGGCTTTACTTTATATACAAAAATCGCTACACGGCCGATAATATATTTTATAACGAGGCTCGTTCTCTCTCTATTCTTTTCGTTATATATATCAGGAACGCGTAAGTGTGTACGCGCGCAGATATGAATCATATCATAAAAGCCGTGTGCTCGCGTCGAGCTAACATTATCTGGCTATAGCACCTATCGCTCATTACAAAACGCAACGATAAGTGCAGGCATTGACGTAGTTTTCGTTGCAATTTACGATTACGTTTAAGCTCTTAATTTGTTCGGATCTTTTTTTTTCTCTCTCGTAGACTCATATCCTCCGTTTCTATCGTCATCGAGTGTGATTTCATTTATATATGATATCGATGTACGCACGAGAGACACCAGATCATCGTCGGTATGCCGGTGTGTGCATGGGAACGCGATTCATTATAATAGAGCTGCTCGTCCGCACCGGAATTATTACGATGCGAAAGAGACGCGTGTGTGCGTTTGTATATGACGGGGGGGCCACGCCTTTCATTCTCTCTATCGCGCGTGTGCGCGCACACGTCTAGCTATAGAGCATCCATGAGAAGCCGAGGAGAGCATCGAGAGATAGATAGATAGGCAAAAAGAAAAATGGGAAAAAAGTAATCCGTGACGTAAATTGCGTGGACAACGAGAAAAAAAGAAAAGGAGAGAAAAGAAAAGCCTCGCTTGCGTGCATGTGTATACAGTGAGTATGGAATAGTCTTACACACACACGCGCGCACACTCGAGTAACGAGAGCGCGCGTATATACACACACGCTGTATATATACGTGTACGCGAGCGGATCGAAAGTAGAACGAGGTGAGCGTTGGCTCTATGCTAAGACTGTGTCGTACGTATACGTATGCGTGTGCGCGTGTATGTGTGTGTATCTGATGTATCTAATAAGCCGGCACACGCGTGCTCATATGGTTTATACATATAATAAAAAAAAAAAGGGAAAAAACTATAAAAGCTAACATTCGACAATCCACTTTTTTTTTTACAACGCGAAAGATAACGATACGATGGAAACTATTTATTTTCGAGTGGAGGAGAGAAGCAAAAATGACATTAGGCCAGCCGCGCGCATCTGTACGTATACTCGCCTAAAATGCACCCAAATATCATACGGACAACTTTCGAATTAGGCGTGTATGCAGCGCCTAGATCGCGCAGGGGCATTATCGGAACGATGCGTCGTCGTCGTCGTCGAGCAGCAGCAGCAGTCGAGTCGTTATCTATGATAAGAGATCTTTAAGTGCCTGCGACACTCGTCGTAAAGCCGATGCGCGCGCGATGCGTGTTCCATTAAATGCGATATATTTTCTTTTTATAAATCACACACACACACACACACACACACACACACTCATATGTGAGACAAGAGCCTGTATAGCAGGCCGGGAACATACATATCGGCTTTAATAGTTCTCCCCGCGCGGTGCGCAATGACGTCAATGACGATCACGCTCCGCGCGAATCTTTTTATCTTTATAGAATTGTTTCTTTAATATCAATTACTCGAGGCATGCCCGAGAGAGCGAGTGCGCGAGAGATAGGGAGACAGAGAGAGAGAACCCGATGCGCGAATGGAAAAAAAGAGAGAGAGAGAGAGAGAGAGAGAGAAAAGAATTTATCCGGAGCAATTTTCGTTATACGATCGCTGCGTATAGTGTCAATCGTTCGGCAGCGAAAATCAATCTGAAAATTCGAGCGTCGGTCGCTGTACAATTTCACGTATACGGTAAGGTATACGGGCGCGTCCGAGCTGCGACGAGCGAGGCGAGAGAAATACGTGTATATGAATGGACCGCGACGTGTACCGCGCGCGAATTGATTTATTGGCTGTATGGCGTCGAGGTGTGTGTGTGTGTGTGTCGTACCGCATGGCAAATTATTCGCGATATTGCGCGTGAAAACTAAGTTGCAGAATTGAGCGTATATAGCTAGAGCGAGAGAAGAGAGACATTGCCCGTGTCCGATGCGGGGTGTGGTCGTTGGTATACGGTACTCGTCTAGGCAGAAAAACTAATCGATAATTTCGATGAAAAATATGCGGTAATTCGCGTGTACGATACGCGGAAGAAAAATAATAATGATTATAACGAGACAAGAAATGACCGAGAATTCAGTGCAAAGCAAAAAGTCCAGATTCGGTACATAAGATAACCATTACATTGTCGAATTTAATTGTTTTCGCGAAATTTACCTTGAACGTGTCACTGGCGCGCCGAGCCGGGCGGCGCGTCACCTTTTATAATATATATAGCATATACATACAACGTATATAACACGGCTCACAAAGCTCGCCACAAAGCCTCCGCGGAATCTGAATAATTTCGCAACCGTGTGTATCGTTGCTCAATTCTCGCGTGCAAACCGAGCGAAAGACGAGAGAAGAAAAAAAATTCATAACGATAGCGTATAACGAGGATCGAATTTTGGAAGCAAGGCTAGGCGCTCGTGTGCGTGCATTACAAATGAGAAAAGCTCGCGCGGCGCTTAATAATTCTTAAAAGAGTTAACTCAGCAGTTTTGCGAGAAAAGCGTCGCGTCGTCGGAGCGCATGACGCACACACTCCGGTTCTTTACAACCCTTCAAAGGCAACGAAGAAAAAGAAACAAGAGGATCTTTCCCTTCTTTCTTATTTTGGTCTCCATTTTCCATCGTTCGATTCTCAAATTTATAATCAGCTTCCCCCTCGTTATTTAAACGTTCGTTCAGCAAAATACCATCGTCGCGCACACACATACACGAGGGGGTGACGATGGCGGGTCCGGGGGCGTATTCATCGAGAGACGAACTAGCTCGTTCATAATCAAAGCTTCAATTCGCGGTCGCAATTAAAACTCCTTCAAACGATCGACGACAAAAGGGGGATAAGCTCGAGCTCGCGAAGGCAAAGTCACGTCTCAGTCTTAGAGAGAGAGAGAGTCGCAGTCGCGTGCGTGCGCGAGCTTTTGTGTGTCGCGCGTCTCGAAAAGCTGCGTGGGTGCATCAATACCGTGCACATGTACTACCTATACGCGGGTACCTCATTTGCAGCTCGCGAGTGAGAGAGCTTAATTAACAAAGACGCATACGCTCGCGCGTGAGCTACATGGCTGCAGTGCATAAAGTTTCCTTCGAATACGCGCGCGACGTATAGACTCTCTCTTGTCACTCGCTTACTTCTTGATTCTCGCGCTCTCTCTCTCTCTATCTATCTCTTTCCCCTCAGCTCGTTCATTACGTTGTGCACGCGAATGCGCGCCCGTACGCGGAGAGCACTCGAAACTCGAGTTTCGCGAGTTGTGCGCGCGAGTCACGACGAGTGTGTGTATACGGCAATTCACCAGCAATAAAAAAAAAATCCGAAACTCGTTTTAATCTTTCGTTACGATATGATATACATCATTGGCTACGAATCGTTCGGCGTATAAATATTTCTGTTTTTTTTTTTTTTTTCGCTTTAAATTTTATACGCGCTGGTATATGAGAGCGCCGGTGCAGAGCGCCCGAGCCATTCCGCTTTTCTGTGTATGCGCGCAGTGTATGTATGTTGTAATATATGGAAGAAACAGACCGTGAAAAGAGGCCGTTTCGTGTCGCGTGTATACCTGTATAGATTTTCAGGATGAACGATTTGATTGGCGTAAACTTGTCTCGTGTGTGTGTGTGTATGTGTGCAGTGTACGTATACACGCTCTCGTTCCCTCGAATCCATTTTATGTTCTAGCACTGGCGCACGCTTATACACACACACACACACACAAATCTATACGATATCTAATATGTAATACATTTTCTCTCTCTCTCTCTTTTCTCCTGCGGAAAATATCTCAATTTCCTCTCGTGTCTCGTTCTCTTCTATCGGTGTAAGTAAGTTATATCTATAGACGAAAAACGGGGTAGGCGAGAACGTACATACGTATACGTCTCGATCCGATCGATGTCTCGCGAAACATCGCATCGATCGGATCTCGAGAAAGCTCGCGTGCCTCGACCTTGTGTATGTGTACCTATATCTGCCTCCACTGCTGTCTTTCACTTTTGTCAGCAGCAGCAGCAGCAGCCGCGCACGAAGTCAATGACGACGAAGGAGACGACGCGTCGATGATCCGCAGCCGCCGATGATGCGTTCATTCATTTATTTACACGCATTATTTATTTATCTTTTTATTTTCGTGTTTTTTTCGTCATCATCGACACGAGCTAACGACGCGATGATAATAATAGTAATCTCGCGTACGAACAGACACACAGACCGACATTACGCTCTACACAGCAGCATGCGATGCGATGCGACGTACTGTGCGCGCAGCGGCACATAGCCATGTATCATAATACGGCGATCGCTATCTCAGGTTCAGGGCTGTGTAATGAATATTACACGGAGTCGTCGATCGATTGCTCACCTCGGTACGTTCGAGTATGTGTATACATTTAATTCTATATATATACACACATGGGTAAAAGTCTATAAGATCGCACTTATGTTGCACCTAGTGGCACGGCAAAAGCATGTGTATCCGTCTGTGTCAGTGTGTATTTTAATTGGCTGAGGTCATCTCGTAAACGCGGCTTATATTTTTTTACAACGTGAAAATACGCCGATTTCGATGCTCGAGAATGCCGCAGCAACCTTTCCTTTATACATCTTTTTCATTTATTATTATTATTATTATTATTTTTTTTTGCCAAATGCAAGAAAGGATCGCGTAGACGTTGTATAGTGCATGGGTCGAAGAAAAAAATAAAGGAAAATAAATAAATAACACGAGCTCGGGCGGTTTAGACTCTCGCTAGAATCGAAAAATTGATTTCCGCGTAATGTACAAAACTTGGCGCATACCAAGAATCGAGGCTTCGTTCTGGCTTAAAGCGCGATTAAAAACACAAACACACAACTCGATGAGGCGACACATTAAAAGTGTATAACGTATTCGATATTTCAGGGAATACACACACACACACAAGTCACAGTACGATATATTATTTTAATATTGTTGTGTATGCGCTAGCGAAAATCGTTATGCGCTACTGGTATAATACTGCTATTTAATACGAAACGTATTATATGTACTCGGAGGCGATACACACAGACAGACACACAGAGACAATGTGCCAACTTGGAAAAGTTCGCTATTCAAAAGCTCCGGAGCGTGTAGTTCGCGCGCGCGATATTACATTCAACCCTTTTCGAATATAAATGCAAAACTGTCACACGCGGCAGTGGCGGCCGTAAAAACCCCCTCCCTCCTCCTTCCTCCCCCCCTCTTTTGTGTTACATTGACATATTAATTCAAGTTTGATAAAGCCTAGGCTTTAGAGAGAGAGAGAGACAGAGAGAGGTAGAAAAGCTCGGGAGGATGAAGCAGCACACACACAAAAAAAAAAGAATAAATAAAAGACACGTGACAGGCGCACTCGCGAAAGTTGTAACATCCGCGCGCGCGTGTGCGCGAGAACAATTGCAGCTGCGCGCGTTTATCATCGTGAAAAATTCCGGAAACGCACGCAGCGATACGCGATATCGATACAGCTGTGAAATCGTTCGAGTGACGTTTCAAGATTCGCGCAATAATCGATTTCGCGCTCACCTATAATCTCTCGTTGGCTTTATTCTATATACATTAAAACGTTAATGTACGCGATCGCAAAGCTCGCTGGCATGCGCGCGCGCGCGCGTGCCTATAGAGAGAGAGAGAGAGAGACTCATTGCCGGATTATGCGGCGTACGTTGCGCAAAAAGCTCTCCCTTGGCCATGTATTCGAGAGGCTGTCAAACGCCCCGAGAGATTTTATAATATGTCTCTTCTAAAAATTCACGACTAGCGTGCGTGCGTGTGTGTAAATGTGCGTCGTGTGCCACCACCGCCGCTAGCTCGATGCTTTGACGCAAATCTTAACCTACATAAAATAATATCGTACACGCGCGAACGAGAGCGAGTTTAGTAATTTTACGATTTCTCAAAAGCTCCGCGCGACTTCGACTACGACGACCCACGAAGTTGCTGGCGGTGGCGGTGGTTGCGGCGATGCATCGAACCGCATATATATATTTTTCGTGGAGCTTTAGAAAAAAAAGAAGAAGAAGAAGAAGAAAAAAAATCAATCCCTTCTCTCGCTCGCTCGACAGGGGCTTTATTATGAGCGACATGTTTCGGTCAAGTACGAAGCCCGAGCAATATCAAGTTCGCGTATGCGCCAGCAGAGGTAGAGTACACTACTCGCACACAGAGAGCGCCGCTGACCAATGATAAGGGATAAAGGATAAAGGAGTTTCATATACATTGGTAAATGTAAAATGTGTAGCTTGATTGTTTCTCGCGACGTTAAATTGTAAAAAAATCGTCTACGAGTTATAGGTGTGTATACGCACACAAACATACAAACAATCGTTTTCTCGAGCTAACCAATGTGTCGACGACTTGTGGCACATTTCCCTCTCAATTTCTTTTTTTCCCCCCTATACATCGACGACTCGAAGGAGGGAAAAAAAACGTGACGTCAATTTACTATTTTTGAGCCGTGTGATTATCGTCGAGCGCGCGACATCGCCTCGAGTCTCGAGTCACTTCGCAAGCGTTGCAATGTGCATGAAAAAAAAGAAAAAAAAGAAATCGATAAGTTTAATGGTCGGTAATGTTGACCGAATGATTCCAATTATCGTACGCTGCTCGTGCTTTTCTTTCTTTCTTTCTTTTTTTTTTACACCCGAGTGGAGTTATTCGCATTTCAAAGAGCCTAGCACGGCTCTGGCTCGATAAAGCTCATCCGCGAGTCCGCGCCACTCGCGGTTAATAGAAAATAGGGAAACGCAGCACACGTATAGCAGCACTACTATTTTGCCTACTATTTACAGCGAGTTAAGCCAAGATCATATATTTTCCCGGCTATGTATAAGAGAGAGAGCCACGAGCTCGCGCGCGCGCGTGTGTATATAAATTTCGTCGACGAAAAGAGAGCCTAGCGTTCCCGAAATAATACACAGAGCGGCTGGAGGACGCGAGGCAGCGACTCTACTATACTATTGCTGCTGCTGCTGTGAAGTTGCTCTCAATAAGCTCTAAAGTACGCGTGTGTGTATGTGTGTGTGTGTGTGTGCGAGCGTGCGAGCGTAAGCTCAATGCAAAGAAGAAGAAGAAGAAGAAGAAGCAACGGCGGCAACGGCGTCAGTAGTAGTTGTAGTAGTAGTAGTAGTAGTAGTAGCAGAGACGCCCTTCTATATAACTACCCAAAGCTCGACGACGTTACATAAGCGTAAAAGCTGCACGATGTGGAAGGGGGGGGGGGTTGCAAAGAGAGAGGAGGAGGGACGAAGAGGTCGAGGCCCGATGATCGTGATGAGGCGTATGCGGTTTTCTCTCTCTCTCTCTCTCTCTCTCTCTCTCTCTCTCTCTCTCTCTCTCTCTCTCTTCTTCTCTTTCAGTGTTAGCGACTTTTCTGAATGGGATGGTCTATTATAAGGGCACGTATGTGGCTGTGAGCTTCAGCAGCAACATCGACGCACGTGGGTGACTCTCGCCGTCTCTCTCGCTCGATCGTTTCTTTTGCGCGCCGAAAGCGCACAAGCGCGTACAAAAAGTTTTCAACGATATCCGACGCGAATCCCATTGATTTCCATCGATTTTATAGCGAATTCTTTTTCGCGAAATCGCCGTCTATTCGTCGCCGTTCGCGAGCTCGGGTATATTCACTCGAAGCTTCATCGTTGAAGAGTCCATCGATCGGACACGAGCTTGCAAGCTCGTGTTGATGTGCCTCGTGCTCGAAGCTCGAGACACACGCGCGCGTACGTCGTATTTTTGGAGCGATTCGATTCCGAAGAGAAAAGGAAAGGAAATTCGTATAGACTCGCGCGTGCATATATAAGCTCGAGAGTCGCGCTCGATCGTGTCCCGGCGCATGTAGCGAGCTCAAAGCGCAGCCAGATTATACACATACACATGCAAGCGCGAATGTCGGTGTTGCACCACGACACATTGCATATTGCCCCCCTGAGTCGAGAAAAGAAGACGACGACGTCGATTTGGTCACTCGCGTTGGGTTCTTTTCTCGGGGCTCGTGACTAGTCAAGGCCTGCCAATTCTCTGTTGCCGCACTAGCGCTCGCGCGCCGATCTCTACCTGAGTCTGTGTGTGCATGTGTGTGTCTAAATGTCTGCGCATATATAAAACAGAGAACAGCAATAGCAAAGAGCGAGACGAGACTGTCTCGTGTAAATCGCTTTTCAGAGAATCAAACGAAATAAGAAGAAAAGAAAATAAGGAAAAATATAAAAAATTAGTCCAATAATTCGTGCGCGTATGCTGCTGCTGCTGACAGCGTACCTCTCGCAATGACCATTATATACGCGATACCGAGGAAAAGTCCAATTGTAATTTTCCCCCAATTGTACAGCTCGACTCGTGCTGAAAACTCGTTTCTATGTGTGTGTGTGTGTGTGTGTATTGCTATCGCGCGGCAGCGGCCTCCGCAAGCTCTGCGCAGCAACCGTATATACCAATTGTGCATTATACATGCGTCAAACGTGTCAGTACACACGATCCAACGTTACAAAAGCTCTCGAGGCATGAATGAAGAAAAAAAAAAAAGATTCCAGTAAAGTCGAATAAAAGAAAGGAGTCGTTTTATATTCGCAGTCTCGATCGCGTACCCGGTGGTCTCTCTATCGAAGCAGACTCTTACATTACGTACGAGCGTCACATGCTACACATACAGCCAGCTTGCACGCTCGCACACTCGCACAGCAGCAGCAGACAGATAGGGAGAACGAGACTCGCACGCACATATTCGCAAGCTCTCGCTCGCTCTCTCTCTCTGGTGCTCGAGTACGAATCGATAAAACCGCACACTTCGTGTGCCTCTCGCTCGTGCTGTGTGTGCCGTCTTTCTCGATCGCGCGCACGGCTACAGTCAGACACACACACACGCGTCTCGGTGTATCTCTATTTCTACTCCGTGTACGTGTCCGTGGGTGTATCGAATGTTCACGTTGAAATAACCGCACGAATATCTAGCGTGATAATTCTTGCCTCGTTGTTGTAGTTTTTTTTTTTTTTTCGTCTCTCCTTCTCGGCAGTACACCGAACCTATCTCCTCGTACACGGCTATATAACCTATAACCCTGTACCATTGCGCGCGCGCGCGCGCGCGAACGTAGGAACGAACGAGCGAGCGTGTGCTTGCACGGTATACGACTCGACTTCTCCACAAGTTATATCTCTGTGTGTGGGATATGTATCGCGTGTGCGCGACTGTAACGAGGCGCGCACTGCAAGCCACGACGCGAGCAAAAAGGGGGAACGGAACACAGAGAGAAAAAAGGAGGAACAAAAAAAAAGAAGAAATGCCGTGTTGGCAACTTACTAAGCGAGCTTGCAGCAACTAGGTAGAACAGTTGTTGCTGCTGCGACTACTGGCGCGAATAGAGTTGTTGATAATGTTGTTGCTACTGCTGTCGATGATGATGGAAAACGATCCAGTCGTCGTCACATGAGACTCGCACTATCGAGCCTCTGCGCGGGCACGATCGGAGGTTCCATCGTTGATTTTTTTTTTGTTGTCTCGCAGCAGCTTCGCACTTTATTATTTTTGTTATCGTCGTCTCGAGCTTTTATACCATGCGTAGTATATTACTCTCGCACCACCGCGTGTATCTAATAATACAACCCCCGAGAGACGACGGCACTTGTCAATAAAACTTGACGACGCACTTTTTTTCAGTTGCTGTTGTTGTTGTTGTTGTTGCTGCTGCTGCTGTCGTCGTCGCGCAGTCGTTGTTGAGAAACGGGAACGATGTGGGGGGGACGGGCGTCGAATACTTTTTTTTTTTGCACCAGATTCTGCTGTCACCAGAAAGAAACAAAAATCGAAGCACAAGTTAGTAATCGAAGCACCACTATATGTGTAATTTATTTATTTATTTCAGCCGGGAATATCTCCTCTCTCTCTCGCACAACGGCCTCGGGCGCGCGCGCACACAGCACACGGCCAGCACACCGATGTCAGTCGTCGTCTGCTAATCCTGCCTGCGTATCATAACGTGCACGATAACACTGGGGCCCATGTGTGAGTGTGTATATGTGTGTGTGTGTGTGTGTGGGGTGAATGTGTGTACGATATATATGTCAGTGTGATCACTGGTTTACGTGTGTGAGTGTGTGTGTGCATAAATATATATCGCACGTATATATTTATATACACACACGAGCTTGCAAGCACAGTCGCACACGCGCGCACTCTCACTCGGTCGGTCGGTCGGTCGGTCGGTCGCGACGTTGAGACACACACGGCAGCTGCACGTATACACAGAAGCTAGCTAGAGCTCTCTTCGCGGGGGCTCTCTTCTCTTCTCTTCTCTGTGCTATATGTGAACGAGACTGCGTCGTCGATTCTGGCGAGCCTAGAGAGAGAGAGAGAGAGCGGTAAAAGCACACACAGAGACACATACACACGAGGGAGAGAACGAGCTAGAGAGAGATAGAGAGCGTATGACGGCTGCGGCGGTGGCGGCGGTTACTCTCTCTCTGACTGTGTAGCGGGGCGGCAGCGACGGTTGCGGCGGCGGTTAACGCAGCAGAGAATATCTCTCGTATATATAGACTGACATACACACACACACACACACACACACACACACACACACACACACACACAGAGTAACGGAGGTAGCAGCAGGCGAGCGACGAGCGAACGAGGGAGCAAGAGAGAGAGAGAGCAAAACGAAAATCGCTTTGCCTCGTTGCTATAAATAAGTTGCCTTCTTTTAATTCTTCTCGCCTCATCTTCGTCGTCTTCTGCTACTAAACGCAGCTCTCGATGTCTGCTGCTGCTGCTGCTGCTGCTGCTTTTTATTCTCTGCCGTAAAGCTGCGCCGAGCTGCCTCTTAACGGCGTGAGAGTCGGTCGGTCGTCGTTTACTGTCCACGAGCACGTCGGCGACGAGGAAGATGTCGCTCTCTCTCTCTTATGTCAACGTTTTTATAACTGATGTCACCTTTGCCTCGGCACATGACATCGACTCCAATACGTCATCTTCTTCACGGTGTGTGTTGTGTGCAAACTGGTTTTTTTCCCTCTTCTTCTTCTTCTTTTTCTTCTTCTTCTTTTTTTTCGTTATTATATCATGATCGGTTTTTATTCGACAGAAGCCTCGCAGCAGCAGCAGCAGTAGCATAACACGAGCGTATCGCATTCACACACACACACACACACACACACAAGGTGTAAATGTTTCGAAGCACCACATTCGTAATAAGGGCAAAGAGAAGAGAGACGAGCTAAGATTTTTGACATTTATGTATCACCTGTTTTTCCCTCGACTTTTCAACGGCACACGCGCGCGCGGGTGAATTTATCATTCACGACCAGCCCTAATGATTATACTCGGGAGGGTGATTACGTTGGCGCGCATTGAAAAAAAAAACATATATACAGATATAGATACGTAATTAAATAAAAGCTCCGCGGAAAGCGCAAAATATATAATATAAAAGCTCTCGGGCGCGCGCGCGCGCGTCGACGCTCGCGAGACATTCATCAAGAGCGAGCGAGAGAGAGAGGTCGTACAAGAGCGTGAATGATCGCATCGACTTTGTAAGTAGAGCGAAAGAAGAAGCTGTGCAGAGAGAGAGAGAGAGAGAGAGCGCGGATTCTCTCGTACCCCAGTGGACTGCTAACTTATAATATACAGCAGCAGCAGTGGCTGTACGGCATAGATACAGTCCTAGCGCGCTGCTATATAATATAGCGATTACCAAGTGAAGAATCCTAAGGCTTGGTCAGACGCGTCGCACACATAAAAGCTCGCAAGCACACACGTACACACGCGCGCGAAAAGAAAAGCTTGCAGCATCGAGTATATAATAGCGCGTATATATCGTGGCAGAGGGAGCACTGGTGTGCTTGCGTATGTCTGACCGTCCCTGTGTGTGTGTATAGATATGTACGTGAATGTACGTATGTACGTGTGTGTGTGTGTCTTTGCGTGTGTCCTATACGTATACGTGTTGGTGTGGCGGTGGCAGCGCTCTCTGTTCCCCGGGACCAACTCCCCGGGGCTCAAGGTCGCTGCACACACTCTCTCGCACACACGCACACACGCACACACGCACACACACACACACACGAACGCGCAGGTTACACTACACTCGTCGGTCCAATGGCATATAACGGCGCACACTGACACATAAACGTGATCGTATGTACTGCACTGCACACACACACCTACACACTTACATATTTTTAATAGCTAATATATTCGCTATTATGTATTGCACAGAGGAACGACGACGACGACGATGACGGCGCGTCGTGTGCTGTGTGTTGCATATATAACTTTGAATCTCCACCACTGCTGCCGTGCTGCATTATACTTATATATTTCTCCTACTTTGCCATATAATCTCTCTCTCTCTCTCTTTCTCTCTTGCTTTCTTACCACTCGCTACTAGTCGATCGATCATCCGCGCGCATATACACACACTCCGCGCACTGCAAGCACACACACACACACACACAGACACTCGAATATAACTGCAAGTATACGAGCGAGTGTGAGTGACTGTGTGTGGTACTGCACACTGACACACACTCATACACATAGACACACACGCCGTACTGTATCGAGTATCCACCACACAAAACCACTCCTTTTGTGATTCGCCTTTTTCGTATACTTTATATTCTAGCACGAAAAATTGCATCCCCTGCAACGAAGAGTGAATATTTCATACGAATCCATCGTTGTCACGTTAACGTAAGCCTGTCAAACACACATTTACACACACACACACACTTGCAAGAGATAGAGACTATAACACGCGGAGAACCCTGTGTACGTAATGTGTAGATGTGTAGGTTGTGTGTGTGCTGGGGTGTGCTGGTGTGCGCGCTCAGGCCCAAAAACTATCGTTCGATTGATTTTTTTTCCCCTTGCATTATATATATATCTCCGACGCACCGACACGACGACGTCGACGACGAGGACGACAGCGATGGTCTACAGCGAAACGACACAGCGTCGAGTTACGAGGAAAAAAAAAAAATGTTGCAAGCTCGCGCACGGGTGGTCGTACGAACGAACGAAAAAAAAAGGTGAAAAAAAAAAACTATCGATAAATCGGAGAATACATTTTCGGAGCACGTATATATACGTGTGTATCGAGCGCGCGGTGGGCAGCGGCGACGGCGGCAACGGCAACGGCTACGACGACGACGACGATCACACTGCAGCCGAGCAAATATTAAATACACACACAGCGAGAGATAATGAATGATACGTAGCATGTAACTTGCGCATATATATCGATGTATATTATATATGCACACAGATACACACGAACACACTCGGGTCACACGCACCTCGTTATATATATGAATTGCGAGTTTTACTGTGTATATATATATCAGCTGTATTATTATTATTACTATTTTATATATATGTATCCGTGCTATATATATATGTATGTATTCGCACACGACGGCTCAGCCTCGCCAGTACTCAGGCCGTCGTACAACTGGCTATATTTCGCTCTTATTGCTGCACACCTACCTACTACCTCTCTCTCTCTCTCTCTCTTCGACGCGCATCATATACAGTTATAGCATATATACGGGCTTGTGCGCGACTCCGCTGCATATATACACACATTATATATACGGAGGTTGTGCGAGCGAGCGAGCGAGAAAGCCCGATATTGCCAGCGCCGCCGCCGCTGCTTCTGCTGCTGCTGCTGCTGCGCGAGAAAAAGCAGTGTAGCGGAGCCGAGTGCGCTGTGTGCTCCGCCGTCCCCTCCCTATTTTGCACGGCCGAGATATATCTATAGACGTGCAAGTTTGCAATAGAGCGCGCGGCACTGCTGCTGCTGCTGCTGTTCTCTCGGGTTGAGCCGATGGTGTGTGTACGCATGCGCGGGCGTATTCGACGTATACCAGTAGTCGTCGACCGTAGCGCACACAGTCTCGTAGTCGACGATTTTTACCCGAACACACACACACACACACACACTTAGACAAGGTAGGACCGACTATATGGGTTGGTAGTGTGTTCGGCTGCGCAAAGCGAGCGATGTATTCTCGGGTTATATATCCCTCAGACACGATGACACGTGGGACATGGTATGTAGGCACACGTACACACATTTGCTCGAATGCGTGCGCGCGAGCGAATCCGTGTGTAGACATGTAATACGCACTCGTGCAGTCGAATATGTGTGCGTATGCATACCCTGGGTCTGGCTGCACTCGGTTAAACGAGACTCGCGTGCACACATACAAACACATGTACGTATAACACAGCAGCAGCAGCAGGAGAAGATCGAGTACACGAGAGTCGTACAGAGCGCATATTTGCGTGTATACCCCCAGAGTTTGATTAATTCTCCTCCCTATTTTTTTCCTTTTTTCTTTCTTTCTTTTTTTTTGGAATAGCTTTGTGTACCACGTAAGAGAGAGAGAGAGCCGAGCTTTGTAGGTGTTATATATATATATATATCCTGCAAGCTCGCACACAATTGAGCGGACGCCGCTGCCGCCACCGACGCTGCTATGCGCGCAGGCGAGCGTGTAGTTTTACCACTCGAGAGATCTATCCGAGTCGAGCTAGCTCTGAGAGACTACACGGTCTAGGAGCTAGAGAGTTATTTGTTTTGAAAAAAAAAAAAGTTTAAAAGGCCGGAGAGAGAGGGAATTCGGGTCACTCGTACTTGAACTTGATTATATCGTGTGTGCACTCAAATCCGAGCCTCTCTCCGTGGTATACGTATTATATACTATATATTATAGCGTGTGTGTGTGTGTGTGTCACCTCGCATACTCTACTCAAACACACACATACACACAGTCGAGAGGCAGCAGCAATTGACCTTGATAAAACTTTGACGTGCATAATACACATAATCAGTACTCAAGATGCGTCATTTGAACTATAAAGCTGGCTCTGCCTATGATTTATTGTTCGGCGGCTAATTGGCCGTTATCGTGTCGCTGGCACGAGCTTATATACATACCTATTTATACGATATATGTATACGTAAACAGGCGCGCGACACGGCTCACGACTCCCTGAGACTCGGAGAGAGAGAGAGGCAGGTATGACTTTTAAATCCAGTCGACAAATAAACGTGCGCGCCACACGAGCGCATATATATATACACATATATAGAGTGCAATTTATGCACAGCAGCAGCAAGTTCGCGCTCGAAATGCGTAATGACACGCGAGAGATGGAGAGAGAGAGGAGGTAAAGCAATAATGCCACTTTTGCCGCCCACACCCTGTACCCTGTATATTCCCTACCCTCTCCCCATATAAACATTATGTAAGCTTGTTTCAACAAGCTTTGCAACCAAATGAATATTCCATGTACCGCGCACACACACAAACACGTACACACATATACACACACAAAGATATAATATATATCTGGATACGTGAGTACGCGAGTCGTACCGTATGTACGCGTGTGCGCGTCTGACCATATCTAGTGATCCGCTACTTAACTCGCTAAACGATGATATATATGGACTGCATTAAATCTCGTACGCACGTATGTATCTCGTATATATACATCGCCTCGATATATACAATATTATAATAATCGTTCGCCGCTCGGCAAAAGAGAGATCACACACGCACACACACACGGAGGGGGTGAAAAAATATTCAGCTTGCGCTTTTTGCGCGATACGATGTATAATGTATAGGATAACAATCCTATACCATACTATAACGGCCCTATTGTGTATGTAAATGTATAAGCGCATCGGATCAATCGCGTTGTATATATTCCACGCCCACCCGCTGCCGTCGCCGCCGCACGAGCTTATAGATGCAAAAATGCAAAAAAAAAAAAAAAAAAAAGAAAGAGAGAAAAGTGATGAAAACGCCGTGGCGTACGCATCCATATCCAACGCTGAACGATATACTACGTCAAAAAAAAAGGAAAACCTTTGAATCGCTGCCGCCGCCGCCTCGCTTTTGTTGCCGCGCGAGCAATATATATCCGTACGCTACTTTCTCGACGAAGATATTCGCGTACGATATTGTACGCGAGCTTTCGCGCCTGGTTTCGTAGAGCTTTATTCGTATACAATGTAAATAATATATCTCGTTTTCAAATCGCGTCAAAACGGGTAAAATGAATTTGAACGCCAGAAAAATTACAGATATAAAAAGGAAAAAAAGGGGGCGGAGGTAAAAAAAAATAAAAACAGCGGCATCGAAGGTGGTAATTTTCGTCGAGCTATAAAACTCATTATACCGCGCAGGATCGTTACGTAATGGGGCAAAAAAAAAAAAAAATAATAATAATAATAATAATAATAAAAGCGTCCACACTCGCATGCACACACACGCTATACACCCGTTTACGGTATCTGGGACGCAATTGCTTTTTTCTCTCTCTCTCTCTCGCTCGCTCTGTTTTTCTTTATTCCCACCCACGCACGCACAGCCTTTTCATCAACTTAATTAAAAAATAATAACTATTCTAATCCCTTAATGTAACTAGTTAATCTCGAAGTCGTGCGTATGTGTGCGCAGCAGCGCTCGACAAAAAATTAATAAAATACGATTCGAATTTCTATTCAACGACGAAAAATACAGCCTGCGAAACATGTGTCCCGGAGCACGTGTGCCACACATGACGATTTTTCCCCCCGATAAATATGTTCATCATTCAAGTACGCAAGCGTCTCGAATCTCGTCGACGACGACGACGACGACGACCCCCCGCGCGCACGAGCACTTTCAATCGATACAGGGACAAAGAGAGAGAGAGAGAGCGCGAGGAGACATCGATTAAAATTCGACACGGCCATTACGGGTGAGTAACGAAGTATGTACAGCTTGCTCGACGAGCAGAGACAGGAGTAATGAAGAGAAGAGAGAGAGGGTGTTATGGAGGAATTCTTGACGTTGACCCCATTTCGTGCGCGCGCGCCCCCCGAAAATCTCTCGTGTCCCCGGAAGAGAAAAATTTCAATTATGCTACGAGATGATGGGCATTTTTTCAGAATTCACCTGCTCGAGCGCATAAACAACGCCAACTTGCGCGCGAGAGCTTGCGAACCCGGTTAAATATTTTCCATTTTTTTTTTTTTTTTTGCACTGCGCAACGACCCATGCAGTCAGTTAGTCAAAGAGCGCGTAGGACAATGTAAGTTTGTGTATATAAAATATATACATCGAGAAGAATCAAATGCCAATTTACTGCTTGCTCCGGAACGAGGCGGGGGAGGATGTATGCACTAAAGTCGAGTGCCGGAGATGGAGCCTTGCCGCTCGAGGAAAAATCGAAGCTTTCAGCTGAGAGAGAGAGAGAGACAGAGAAAAAAAGCTCGCTTTCAACCCACCCCACCCCCACAGCTGCTGTCGCTGCCGCTACTGCTGCTGCTCAAGTACTCTTGAATTGTTAATGATTTTTCGATGCATTTTATTAGACGAAAACTCGTACTCGGGGGAGCGCTCGTTGAAATTATTATTCGTCACTCCGGAGCTGAAGTAAAAAAAAAATAATAATAAAATTAGTTGCATATTCTATTTTCGCCGGATCCAACTAAAAAGTAAGAGAATAAACTCTCGACAAAACGGCGACGAGTAAAGGATCGCGCGCACAAAAAAGTGTTACACACGTGCGCGCGATAGTCTCGTTCGTATGTGTACGTGCAATATACACGCGAGTTATATAGGTGATGATGATGATGATGATGATGATGATCGACGCCGAGGGTGCGAGTCTTAATATATTTCTTTTTTTTTTTTTGTTTTTTTTTTTGCTCGCTCTGCGTTACAGCACACGCGACAAAATTATGCTCTCTGCGCCCCACCGATACACGCGCGATATACATACATACATGAATGTATATAATAATACAGACGATAACAGCTGCACGTATATACAGATATATACTTCTACATGCACACATAGACATAGACAGAGACGCTGCTGCATGTACGTGTGTATGTATTCATTCAAGATGGCGTCAGAGACGGCCTCGAGTGGCGCTCGCGCGCCAAGTCCCGGCGAATCGATCCGTGTGCACTCGCTCTCTCTCTCTCTCTCTCTCTCTCACTCGCTCCGCGCACGAGCTTGCAACTTGTATATATATATATGTACACGAGCGCGCGCCGTATATATATCTGTGTCTATGTGGATGTGTATGTGTGTGCGTGCTCGTGCAAGCTCGCTCGCGCACGCCGCTCCCACTACTACAAATTCAAACTGCTATTACTACTGTTTCTGACACTGCTGATGCTGCTGCTGCTGCTGCTACCCGCTGCTATTACTCTTAACCAGTAACTTAGTTATCGTCTATTATATACCACTGCCGAACCCGACCGACCGACTCTCTCTCTCTCTTGTATATATGAACGTATATTAATACTACCCTGCAGCAGTTGTATATACTGTACTAGTGGTGGTAGTAGAAGCTGCAGCAGTGGAATAAAGCTCAGCAATACCATTGCCCGTGTGCGCATGTATATACGTGCGAGAGAGCCGAATTGTTACGTCACTAGGTCAGTCGCGGCTCGGGCGCTACACACACACACACACACACACACACACACACACACACACACACATACACTTTTTCCATATGTTTATCCAGCAGCAGCGACAGCAGCAGTTTGGGCTGCAACGCGCAGAGCAGCTTAAACTAGGCAAGATTTCAACTCGGTGCGGGGCCACGAGCGCACGCACGAAAATTCATGTACATAAATAATGTATAATAATATGGAAAAGACGAGCTACGAACGAGGGAGAGCCCGCCCGGCCTATGATTATATGTTTAGCTCGAAAGTCGCACGCATTACGCGCGCGCGTCAAAGGAAAACAGAATGGCAAAGCGATGCTCGACCGCTGTTTAATATGCAATCGCAGCAGCGGCAGCGGAGCTGCAGGAAAAAAATGAATTACATCGAAGCTCCCCGGACTGGCTTTCCTTTTTGTTTATTTTATTGTTTTCGCAATTTTTTTATTATACCTAGGAAGAGGGTTTACCGCGTATAGAGAAGAAGAGCCGCTGCGCGAGCACACGCAGTAAACGGCTAAAAAAGCTCGCGCGCGAGAGCTTTCGAGCGTCGAGTCGCCTTTTTTTTGCACGATATTTATTTTACGCCGAACACGCATCGGGCAGCGAAATAATAAAAAATTGAACGAGTCGTCGTTACTACTTCGCTGCGGGATAAATTAAAATCTTAACTGCCCGACACAAATTGAACGAACGTAAAAACCCGCGCGCGCGCGCGAGTCTCCCGGGGCTCGTCTCGCGCGCCGAACGAGACTTATATGCGCCGCTGTGTGCGGCTGCTGCAACGCGCACACCTCGTAAACCAAAGTCTAAAAATCTTTTGTTGCTCGTTGTTTACCCGATACATATGTCCGTATGTGTGTATATAGTGTATACGGTTCGCTCCAACGACCGCACGTGCACACACACACGTATATAAAACGTACGTACAAAGAGCATAATACGTACATGTGTGTATGAAAATAAAAAAAAAATAACAATAAAACCACGAACAGGATGGTATTTAATCACTGACCAGCGCGCGCGCACGTCGCCGATCTATTTATAATCCCCAATTATAACTACCTCAATGCTCGCGAGACAGTCGATACACACACACGGACAGACACACAAACATTTAACGTCCGTGTGTCCGTGTGTGCGTACATAGCATGGCCCCACGTAAGGGTCAAACGTAGTCGCGGCGGCGGCGAGCGCGATAGACGTTCTTTAGCTGTACACATACTACACCTCGACGCGCGAGACTCTATTAATAAACGCGCAACGAGCGCGAACGCGAAAGCGACCGTCCGACCGACGTTAAATCCGGTTTTTCATTATAGTATAGAGGCGATACCGTCGAGAACGTTGGAAAATTTTTCTGATGGATAATTTTTGCGTCATTGTCCTTGTAAGAACGTCCACGATGAGAAAGCGAATGTTGTCACGAATTTTCTAGGGCCGATTAGATCGAATCGATTTCTTAAAATTGATGAAGAGCTTTTCATCTTTTAGAATATTTTGATAGGTATTTGGGTGCACGCTCAAATGCATGCTTTTGGAGCCTAATAAAAGTACTCAAGATTAATGATGACCCAATAACCAAAATATGATCCTCAAAATACATTAAAATTAATCGGTTTGTTTTTGGCAATTTTTCATCAATTATGTTACAAATGTTTCCAATGACTTAAAAAATTTCCATAAAACTGTTTTCAAAAAGGTAGACCAGTTTTTAACCTTACTTTATGTACTAAAATACGACTTTAGGCCATCCCCGCTAAATCTGCAAGTGGAAAAGTTAAAATAAATATATAAGTCAAAAAAAAAAAAATCTTTCTACTTATTAACCTTCATCAGTAAATCTGCAAGTGGCAAGATAAAAAAAGGCGTATAAGTAAAGCACGATTTGACTCATTGAGAAAAAACTCTTTCTCCTCTTCTCTTGGTTTCTTTGAATGTTATTAGGATACGGCCGGTACGCGTTACACCGTGTGTAGCACCGCCTCCGTCTGATAAATTACAAAGTTTGCTATATATTATATATATCGCTGTATAATGCACCAGAGGGTGTTGGCCCCCTGGTTATATATATACAACAAGGCGTCGTATTCTCAAAATACAGGTATACACACACACATTTAACGACGACGAGCGCGCGCGGCAATGCAATTTCCATTTTGAGCTCTCGAGCTCTTCTTCGGAGGAGCTCTCTCTCTAGCTCCTCGCTCCTCGCTCCTCGCTCCTCCTCCGCCTCTCTATATAACATAATGACATTCGAGACGTACACTTCTCCCGAGCCCCTAAGATTCGAGCGCGGCAGCGTTTGCGTCGCGCGGCGTTGATATATATAATGATGATAATAACAATAATGTGCACTGGAAGGAGAGAGAGAGAAGGAAAGAGTAAGAGAGAGAGAGAGAGCACGCGGGGGCATGTATATAAACTAGCCTTGATGGGTAAAGTTGAGAAAGCGAGAGATTTGGAATATGATAGGATGATTTGGAATAGAAACTAGGATTTTGCCAAGCAGCAGCAGCGATGCGACTGTGTGCCACTGGCGTCGTGCTGCAGCCACACTTCAGCCGTCGTATAGCCCAAGACACGTACCCGGTTGTGTCTCGGTGTAGGTGTAGGTGTGTGGGTGTACGTACAGCCGACAGATGTCGAGATATTTTCCTTCGAATTAACTCTCGACTTCTCCCGCGAGAGATTGCTCCCTTTTACGATCCGATGATCTCGCTCTCTTTTGCTCTCTCACTCTCTTGCTCGTGCATTATCGTCGTGCTACGACGAGGATGGTAATTAAAATACATTTTTATTGCCGAATGATACCACGCAGGCTCGAGAGTTCATTATATTATTTCCGGTTTCGCTCCGGGTTGTGCCGCGATATAGTTAATTGTTTCGACCTATTTATTTCATCCAACTCTGCTTTTTTGTCCCGCATTACTTTTTTTTTCTCTCGCTGTCGTACGAAATTATTCAATAACCTAGCTGTATACGCGGGCAGTACAGTAATTCACGCTTACGTACCTACATAACTGATCACTTTGGATCTATGCAGCTCGCAAGCTCGGAACGCGCGCGCACTGAAAATTCGCCCCGGTGTAAAAAAGCTCGCGGGGTGGGTGTGTGTGTGTGTATATGTCTGTGAGAGCGCGAGCGAGAGAGCTTTGCCGGCGTCAGAGTGGCGTCGTCGTAGTCGTCGTAGTCGTAGCCGTCGTCGTCGTCGCCACGCGCCGCGACGAGTAATAGCTTGATTAAAAAGCCTCGAGAGCTCGCGCGCGAGCTTGCATATAAGCTTAAGAGCTTCTCGCGCGTTGCCGTATAAGCTCTGGCGCGCGTAAAGCAAAAAAAAAAAAAAGGAGGAGTATCTTCGATCGCGCGCATTTTATACGTGTGTAGTTGCATTTTAGTATTAGTCGCGTTTACGCGCGGGATACACACATATAGCGCGAGCGTATTTATTATTATGCGTTCGTATGGATGTGCGTGTGCGCAATAAAAAGAGAGATTCCGAACGAGTCCGCGCGCGCGCGGTACAGTTAAAAGGCTCGCGAGCTCGTAAGCTCGTGAGTTGTGTTGTGCGCGTAAATGTATGTGTGTGTGTGTGTGTGTGTGCGTGTATAGCGAGAGAAGAAAATTAAGAGTTTTGTTATTGTTCGACTTTTGTTTTGCACGGCGCGGATCGGGCGCGAAGGTAAAATAATAGCCGAAAGCTCTGACGCAGTAACGGCAGCGGCCGCAGTCCGCACCGTGTGTATACATGTATATTTACTAAACGCCCCCGCGTACACACGGCTGTATACACGTGTATATCTATGAATTTTGATAGCTGCCAGCATATTGGCCCACTTTTTTTCCGCCAAAGCTCGAGCTCGTTCGAGCGCGCGCGCGCGAAAGCGTCGCACGGATTTTTCGTCCGACCTATACTGTAACGACACGAGTTGAAGTATGCGACGTGATTTGCTCTTGAATTCTGTGATAATAAATATGGTACACGATAATAATGAAATAGTTTCTAGTCGTATGGATCGCGAGGTTCATTAGCATACGTATAGGAGAAGCCAAATTGCATTATAATGCACGAGCGAAGCGGCGGCCCCCGCCTGCAATGTCCGTGACAATTATATACCAATGCTGCGTGTGTTTCTTATCGCCTTCGTCTTTCGAGTAACGATCAATCGGTATATATTCTACTATGTATATACTTCCAGGGTGAAGGCGATGTCGGTAATGGTAGCCACATAATATGTAACGATGCGCTCGATCGGGTAGCTGCGACATTACGCCTTTATGCATTCTAGTCTCTCCCTTCGCGGCGTCACCTTATTTCGTAAACGATGAGAGAGAGCGAAAAAATATCCCCCGCATTTCGCGTGACTCGAAAATTCTTCAAGTACGCGCAGTTACAGTACGCGTCACGTACATACATACACCGGTGCTGTATGTATATATATCGTGTAACAAGGCTCCTACTAGAATCAGATATAAACGCGCGCGCGGCGGCGCGAACGCGTTCAACAGCTGAGAGAGTTCGATTGTTGTGCTGCGTTGTAATACTTTTTTTTTTTTTTTTTTGCAATTTACGAGCCACGATCCCGCGACGGGAGCGTCATAAATCACGCGCTAAATTGTGTGCGTTTATAATACAGGTGTGCTTTATTACACTCGAGTGATCCGCACAAAACGAGGCAAACATATACTTTTCAAGGCTATACGCTCGACGAAGTATATTTATAACATATAATAAAAAGAAAATTAGCCTAAGCAAGGGTCGAAGTTGAGTCGTTTATTATTATTATTTTTTTTCGAAAAATGAATGAACGCGAAGCTAGACGCGAGGCTATATACTACATCGCGGCGCGGGGTTGGTGGCTTATATAGCGATCGATCGCGCACGGTCGATATGGTAAATCCTCTTAAAGATTATTATTAACGCGCGAAAATTGGCTTTATAAATATTAAAATCACACGACGAGCACCGTCGCTTGTACATTTAAAATAGAAAATTTTCAGGATCGACGATCTGCTTTTATTTTTTTTCAGCTCTTCTTCGGAAAGTTCGAAACACGCGACGACGCGTATGCCAGCGTTTTTTTTTTCTGTACGAGCAAGTATACAGGGACTTTCCTGGAGGCTCGAGCTATATATTTTCGCGGCTTTTTACACGCGCGCGCGCTGCTGCACTATATTCGGGCTGCAGTAAAATACTCATTTGTAAACATTGCTGACTGAGCGCGCGGGCAGAGTAGAGCAGAGTAGAGAGAGAGAGAGAGACAACTCGTGCTGCCGCTCGAACGAGCGAGTGTATATGTTATTTCGCATAAGACTTTTTTTTCTCCCCCTTTGACTATTTTCACTCTCTCGAGTTCGAAGTCGCGCGCGCCGCGCGAACGCCCAACTTTTGTCATTTAAAAAATATCTATCGGAATATTTTTCGGGATCGACGAGCTAGTTCCCTTGACATTTTGTCGCGCTTTTTTACACGCGTACGTCTCTTTCAACGCCCGACGATACTGCTGCAACGCTCTCGTCTCCGCCCATACACGGTACAAAACGCAGCTGTCAAGGCGCTCGCGTAATAATAATACATAGAAAAAACATAGGGACGTGTGCAGGCGAGCAAGCGTCGAAAGCGAAAAAGATAGACGGAGCGAGAGGTAGAGAGAGAGAGAGAAAATAGTTGCACACTCGTTGGAGCACGTGAGTGTATCGGGTAGCAAATAGGGCTTCAACTCTTGTCGTTGAGGTTTTTACTCTTTTTACTTAACTATACGCTCGCTCTCTGTCTGTCTCTTTCTCTCGTTACAACGCAGGGGCTTCTTCGTTGGCTCTACACACACACAGACACACACTGGATACACATGCCATTGGGTAAATACCACGCTACCGGTATCAGTTCACGTTGTAACACACACAAATAGACACACATACGATATAAAAACACTACGGGGGCAGTGTTAGGTGTGCATCGCGCACCATCGCGCTCGTTATTATTATCCACGTATATAGACGTACGTCGTCGCGCGTCGACGATGGATTTCTCCCATACGTTACTGGTGGTAGTGTGGGTGCATCCGTGGCTTCTCGGAAAATCGGCTCAACTCCGCGCGCTGTCGCGATTTTTTTTTTGTTCCCTTCCCCGTAGTACATCATTATATACGTACGAGATAATTTCGATGGGGGTTTTTTTTTTTCGTCGATATGATAATCAACATTCCGTCCGTATGACTTCGTAATGTGTGTGCGCCACGCTCGAGCGCCTCGTATACACACAGCTGCGGTACATCCAAAATAGCCGAACGAGACTCGGTCACGCGATGGATGCTCGCCGAGGAATCCCCGCAACTGATTCGCATGGGAACTAAGCCTTTAATGTGGTGCACGCGTGTGTATAGAGATGCAGCGCTACATAAATCGATAATAAATGATCATGTTTATGGATGGTTTTTTTCGTCTTCCGAAAGAAATTATGGGTGATTAGGTTTTTCTCTTTCAATTAATGACTATGCAAAGAGGAAGAATTAAGTTCTCGTGCATTACTGTTATTTTTACTAGTAATTTTTGTGCAAGAATATAAGTATGAAAATGCTCGCAGTCTGGGTGACGATTCTCTATTGGAAATTACTTATTGTATGAACTATGAAGGAACCTTTATTTTCCGGTCTACGTGTTGTATTTTGCGAAAAAGAGGAATGTAAGATTTTGATCTGTGCCTATAAGACTTATGGCCTAGCGAGGACAACTCTCTTGCAGAAGCGACACTCCACCTAGCGGCAACAACGGAATTACAATCAAAGATATACTTACAAGTCGGCCACACGAGATGCCAAACATACTTATGAACATTTTTTGTAAATATTCTCGAAGATATTTACGATCGAACGAAGAAAATTACTGTGTTACTGAGAGGTTTATACATTGATTTATGTAAAATTAATTAAAATTCTCAACATTTGTTCTAAAAGTCTGTTGAAGAAAAAAATCTCAATACGTAGAAATAAATTGTAATATGCACAAGTTTATTTCATTTACATGAGGAATAATTGATTAAAAGGTTTATTTTCTATTTTTTCTATGAAAAAAGGAGAATTTCAGGAAACCATATATACACTTTGTCCCACTAATAAACACTTAGCTTTTTCTCGCCGCGACTCGTTACAATAACGATAAATCCACACCTATCGCGCGTCCACACACCCTCGCGTCGCTATGACGAACCAGAAAAAAAAACGAATCAAAAACTCATTTACGGCTTGTTTTCATCCGTATAGCGTGTAACAATAAAAAAAAATACGTCTCTCTAATAAAATCGATGCTTCATCAATCAAAGCTCGCAGCGCACGACCGCAAAAATTTGTCGCAAGATCGTGTCGAGTTATATATTGTATAACGAGTCGCACATACTCTCACACACACACTCGATGCGTCTAGATACTCTTACTTACACGGACGTTGATTAATTTAATATCGATCCGATAATTGTTTTACTCAAAATCGACGTTTATTACTTTATTTTTTGCACAGTCTACGCTCGGACGTATAACTATAATTGCCAAAATCGAAACTCCGAAAAAGTCGGTGTTGTGGCATCGGTATTTTTCATCTTTCTCCGTCTCTCTCTCTCTTTTCCGCAGCGATGAGTCCGGTTTGCTCGCGTGATGTTTGACGAATTTATGCGCTCGTGCACGCTCGCAGGTTTTTTCGGAAACGAGTAATAGCCGCGCGCTGGGCTAAAGATACGCGATCTAAACATCATAATATAACCGAGTCTCGAGGTCTCGCCGACGTACGTGTATACGTGTCTGCACGATGGCACGAAATGATTATACGTACACATTATCAATTTACATATTGCCCAACGAACGAGACACGTATGATATTTATAAAAAAAAAAGGTTTGCAGCCCCGGTGCGTACGATGGTAAAAAATGCCTCCCTCGTACGTTATGATGGTCGGATCGATAGCCACAGTATAACCGCGAGAGCCCGCGAGCTTGCGAGCGATCAAGCTCTCGTTAAAGCTCAAAGAGGTGAGAGAGCGCGGGTTAGCGCGCATAGCTCTCTCTCTCGCCTCGTTTTCTCTCGATGCCTTTGAAAATAGCTCATTTTTATAGCATACATTATAATATCTTTTTCAGCATACGAGCCCGTTTGAGGCTTATTTCGCGCTGAGCGTGCTCAGTGAGTAATGCCTTCGCGTTCAGTCGAGGAGAGCAGCGCGCTATGTGGCGACAATTCACACTTCTCCTCGCATTCTAATCATTGAGTAGATGTCGAGGAGCCGTGCGTACAGTCGAGGAGACGTGGGAAGTCCCGCAGACTCGCGTCGAGCCGAGACGACTCGCGCAGCTCGCGTGCGTGTAGCCTGTGCTGTCTGCTACAACATGTTAAAGTGGCGAGCCGACTCGCGCTGCCTTTAACCTCTCTTTCTTGAATGTAAATATATCTACACGAG